>ML810230.1:70439-98705 GCA_009831015.1 Picea engelmannii
CAGGATAAGCTGGATCGAACCTCCCTCGATAAACTGGCCCTGAGACTAGAATGGTGTGGAGGAGTCTTTCATCCCTGAGACCAAGCTGTGGAACAAGGTGAGTGGATATTTCACCACTGAGTTTCTCCCAAGGGTTTGTATAGAAAAACCCCCAAACTGAATGCTCAAGAGCAATAGAAAATGCTAATCCAAAACTAGAATGAATAATAGGTGCACCCCAGCCTCTTACTTATACTTTTCCTTCTAATTCTCTGTTGAGTTAGGTTAACTCCCAGGGTTAATCTTCTATTCTTCTGTTGAGTTATATATTACTCCTTTATCCTTTCCCTTTCTTATGTCAACTTAAAAATATAACTTTTAACTTCTTGACTTTCCCCCCCTTCAGTGTGAGACTATGACCTAGTGGGGGTGCCCAGGCCACTAAGTCTCCTCCTCACCTCTCTAAGAGGTGGGGGACATTACAATCATCAATATCTCATCCAATATACTAATTTACAAATTAGAAAACAATAGAAATATAGGAAAAAATTGAACCTTTTAAGTATTTGTGAACATGCAAGCATAAATAATTAACAAATTAAATACCTTAGTATCTGTGTGAGGCATGTTTTTGATAAACCATTCAAAACCTTCAGGTTCACCAACAACAATATAGCGGATAAAAGATTTGTTGTTGAGCCTTCATAAATAGGTTGATGTGACTTTTCGAGTAGAGGATCAACATCATGACTATCATCTTGGTTGTCCTCATCCATTGGAGCAAATGTGTCTTGGATCAATTTATGTATCTCATCTTCTTGATTTGAATCACTAAAGTTATCTCCATCCATATCATCATTAATAACTTTATCAGCAGCTTCAATATTCGGATCTCGAAGTTCATCACCCTATAAAGGAGTATTTTTGCTAGTACTTGGCAAATAACTCTTTAGAGGACGACATTTTGGGGGCATCATCTATATATTTAAAAAAAAACGTAGAAAAGTTAGTGTGTATAGAAAATATAAAAATCTCGATAAGAAATATTACTAAAATTCATGACATATTGATTATTACAGAGAATACATTAAATATTGAATCCTCTTACCAAGGGATGATATTCATAACCCCCTTTGGCATGCCCCTTCTCCCTACAATGTCTTTGAGTTGTTGTTATTAAAAGTCTTTTTTTTTAAAGACTCTGCAATAATAGAAAGGGCAATAACATTTTCCATCGCCCCTCACCTCTAATGCCGCTCTTAACTGAGCAAGCTTGTTGTCATTTTCGTTCATAGTGACAAATCCTTATCTTGATCACAAGTAATTGTCTTACCTACACCATACCAAACAGTAAGTTGTCAAATTTTTATATTTTAGCTACTCCTTTCGATTATGATATGTTTATTTACAGTGACCTACAATCCTCACAATTATTTCTTCTAAGACATTTTCACATGATTTTTTTTTATTATCGATTAACTATTAAGATCGATATGCTTCAATTAGTACTTTAGAGTAGTGTGTACTGAATCACCATGGTATTGGAAGAGTATGGTATATAATCATAAGTTCATTTGTTAAAGGTGCTTAGTCTTAAGCCAAGAAAGTTAAATGTGGTTAACCATAAGCTAAGATGGTTGGAGGTGGTTAGTTAAAAGTGATTGTTATGTGCCTAATCACGACATAGATAACATCTTTATAATAAGGTCATATGTGTACAAATGTTTCCTTTATATAATAACGACATATATACCTAACATAAGTGTAGGGTTAGTGTTTATGTATCTTATTGTTATAAACATGAGTTTCCTCCCTATCTTATATATACCATAACTTATCATTTATCAATATAAAAATCAAGTTCAAGATTTTATTCATGGAGATTTATTCCTTCATTTAATTGAATTAGTAAGTGCTAGCCAACCCTTAGGTGTGCAAGTATCCCAACCATTATTGGCATTGTTATATGATTTTCAATTTATGCAAGTGTGATCCCATTTGGGTACTAGGGATGTAACAAGTGGTATCAAAGTTTCAATCAAGCTTTGTTGGTGTTTTTTTGTTAGTTCTTAAAAATAAAAGAGAGAAGAAAATGATAATCAATTACTATCATTTCACCAATCAGGGTTGATTTTCAAGAGCACTTCCATATCTTTATCAATGAAAAGAGAGAGACATTCTAGCTACAATTGAATGGAAAAGGGTATGTGGATTCCATAATATTAATCCACATACCCTTTTCCATAGAATATACTAACTAGATCCAAAAAACCAAAGACATGAAATATGGTACTACACATATAATATATTATCAAGGAAAAAACAAGCTACATGAAATTTGGACATTTGAACAAAAATTTACAAGTTAAATGAGTACATCAATAAAAAAAAAAACATATTTACCTTGCAAGTTCAAAATCCAAGCTATGTAAATCGAGAATTGGAATTGTTCAACCGATGGGTGATGGAAAAAATAAACAGCTCAAACAAAACCCAAGAACAGTGTTGCAACTATAGCAATTGTGTCACAAAGTCTCTTAAAGTCAGGTATATATAGATCAAATAGTCAAGTAGTCGTTAACACTGACCAATCAGATAGGCAAAAGTTTTGTTGCTATTTCCACGAACTTTCGTGGCAATAGCGACGAAAATACCAACCAAGTTAAAATATCATATTCGTGGATATGATGACGAACTTGCGTGGCAATATCGACGAAAACCTCGCCCTAGTTAAAAAAAAAAGATGAAAATAATAGAAACGTGGAAAAATTTCGTGGAATAATCCGCCCATATGTAGTAGTGTACAATAACAAGTATTCACAACATTTTCTTCCACTAATTGTCTCAAATAAGGAGCATGAAGCTCCACATGCTTCATTTCACTATGTGCAACAGGATTTTCTACGACCTATATCACACTTTGACTATCACAATAAACCAAAGTCGATATGTCTCAACTAGAAATTCAAGTTCACTCATGAGTTGTTGAATCCACATGGCCTCAATGTCAACATGCACTGCAGCATGACATTTCCATTTTTTGGTTGATAAATAAATCACCTTCTGCTTTTTACAAGACCCGACAATGGGTCACGATACATAGCTAGAAGTCAACTTTCTCCCATCTCAATCTCCAGCACAATCCAAGTTGGTGTAACTAAATAACTATTTCATTTTGTTAGTAAAACAATTCTCAATGTAGTCAATGACTTCTTGCTAAGAAAATATATTATCCATCACCAAACGAGCCATATGTCTTTCAACAAAACCTTTGAATGCAAATTTAATATTCTAGACCATTGACATTTCACAACATTCTTTCATTACAATTGAGGAACTAAATCCCATGTGACATTCCTCATTAAGGAATGATACTCATCATCCCTAGCATTCTCCCATTGAGGTCAACCATATGCATCTGCATATGTATCTAGGTCACATGTCTCTAGCACATATGCCATTATGGAAACACTTCCATTTTGTTTTTTACTTATGGTTTTCCTCAAGTCATTAATATCTCCTACATCAACTCTAGCAGTTTTAGTTGTCTTGGTTGCCCATCTAGGAAGAAAAGATATAGTTGTTGGAGTTCCTCTACCAAAGTTATCATTTCTAGACCGGATAAGGCTCCCGAAATTTATAGTCCTTTCGACTATGGAAGCTCAACCACTAGTCAAGAAAGATACAAAAATAAATTGTCTAGTCAAAGATGATGTGAGGTAGTTACTCGATCCAAAATTCCTAGGAATTTCCAATGGATAATTTCTCAATAATCCAAAAGAAGAATTCAATAGAATGATATTCAAGGTCTTCTCATCAAAGACAACATCTCTTTTGCAAATAATCTCTTGTTTAACATGGTCAAACAAATTGTAGGCCTTTAACTCTTTAAAGTAGTCCATTATGATACAAACATGATTGTTCACATCCACATTCTTCCTTTTGGAATCCATTATATGAGCCCACACAATGCATCCAAAGGTTTTGAGATGTGCCACTAAGGGTTTTCTTCTACACCATTTTTTGGTCGAAGTCAAATTCCATACAACTTTAGTCATAATTATATTTAACAAGTAGTTTTCTTTGCTTAGTAAACAACTTCTACCAAAAACTTAGTTGACGGTCCTTTGGCCTGAAGCAAGAAACATGCCACTTCACTCAAAGTCTGCTTCATCCATTCAATAATACCATTCTGCTAACATGTGTGCGGTACAAATCTCTACCAAGAGATACCATTTTGTGACAAGTAATTTTAAAATTCCTTGCTCACATATTCTCCTCCATTTATGGATATTAAACATTGCATAGGTCGATTGCTTTGTTTTTAAGCAAATACCCTAAATTCCTTGAAATTTTCAAATAAATGACTCTTATTCTTCAAGAAATTCACTAAAGTATACCTAGAAAAGTCATCAGTGAAGTTCAATAAATACCTTGCACCATCTAGTGATGTTTTTTTCATGGAGCTCAAGACACTATGGACAAGTTATAGTTGAGTATTTGCTCTTCAAGCTTTCCATTTTTTAAATGTATCTCGATGATGCTTTCCAAGCATACATCCTTCGCATACTCCATCAGGGGGAACAATTGTGGGTACAACAATAACCATATTGTGTTTTACCATCAAGTTCAATCTTTGAAATTTTAGATGTCTAAGTATTTCATGTCACCATCTCCTCTAGTCATTGTTGTGGGCTATGAGTGCAGTCGGTCTTGGTTATTTCTTGGAAAATTCATAGAACTTATATAATCAATCCTTACAGATATAAGAAACATTTAAGAACAACATCAAAGTTTTTGTACATGTCGCTCACAACAAATCGATCTAGCCAAAACTATACTTTCCTGTTAGTTTGGGTTAGTTGGGATACCAACAACAAATTTGCACTCATACTAGGTACCACCTAGGTACATGATACACATCAATAATCACACCATTATAGCATTCAATCTTTCCACAACAAACAACAATAAGTGCATAATCATCTGCTACAAATATTTCTTTTTATGTAGCTTCTTTTAATGAAGAAAAAGAGAAGCATCCTTAGCTTCCATGTGATGGGTGCAACTAGAGTTAATTATCCATTCACCCTAAGAAGTATGAGCATGCAAGGGATCATAAGTATTAACAAAAAATATATGTTATCTACCTTGTCTTTTGAATTTTGGTTCTACAAGTCAATTGATCTTTTAGTGGACATGTCTCCTTCAAATTTCTTCACCTTCTCCTCTAGGTCTCTATTCTTTTGCAAGAAATCCTTCTCCATGTGTCCCAATTTCCCATAATATTGGTATGTCTTCTTATTTCTATCTCTAACATCCCCACTATAATCCCTAATTCAATTTATGCATAATGTAGATATGAATGTGGTTATGGCCAAGTGATTTAATATGTGAATGTACTTTATATTTTTAAATAAAGAAAATGTGATGTCAGTTGTTGGGGAATATGGACACAGATTGGGGTTGGGTTTTCCACAAGAGAACAGAGTGTCTAAGAGGGGTCCAAGGGGGAAAATAATTATGGGTATTAATTCAACCCATTTTCTTGAATTTATTATCATTGGAGATAACTTCTAGTTTTCTATTTGAGTGTATGAGAGCCCAAATCATTAAACTCATGTAAGAGGGTGAGTGTGAGAGTCACATCCCATAGTTATTAGAGAGCATGGGTGGATGAAATATAATCAACATTGGGCAAAGTGAGCATTTAACTATCTTTGGAAAATAGAGGAAATGTGTATGGGAAGTTATAGGCAGTTTCTACACATTAATTTTTACATGAACAACAAGTGGGGAGTAGAGAAAAAGAGCACTAGAGATAAAACGAGAAGGTTGGGAAAATTCGGAAGCATGTTGGAGCACTTTGGAGCTAAATATTGAAGTGCCAAGTTGTCAAGCCTAAAGAGTGAACTCTTGTGTATGAGTTGCACTATAATAGCAAGTGTTGTTGTTGTTGTTGATGGTAGTTTTCCCGAAAGTGACCTCCCTTGAGTTCCAAGTAGAGAGATTCCTAGTTACATGTGCCAAAGAGACCCTGGTAAACAAATGGGATGCTCGATGGATTGAGAGAAGTGAAGGGATACATTCATTGGGTTGGGTAGGTCAAGAGAATAAGAGTTGGAGGAAATTCAGGATAGTTGTAGGAGAATACCAGTGGGTTGTGGGATATTGAGTTGTGAGTCAACGGTGAGAGGCACCATTTTCTTGTGGATTCCTAACCCCAATTCGGGGGTGACTTACTATTGAGATTTGGAACAAAAAGTCTATGGTTGGGTGTAACATCCTTTCCAAGAAGCTAGTTGCAAAGCTATTTTAAAAACATAAATGTTTATCTGTTTTCTTGAGTTAATATATGAGTCTAATTGCTTTGTGTTTTACTCTGTGCATGAGAATGAATTATATATTGTTGTGGTGAAAATATTAGTTGCATTTACATTTTTAACTAGTATGGACAATTGCTCGAGATTGATTTTCATGTTGTTCATAATTCAAGGTTTAAATTTATTTGTAAATCAATTTTAGTAGTAACAAATTCTGGTGCAGTGCTCGATTCATCACGCGTCCTAGGAATAGTTGTCATGTGCAATACAAAGCCTATTTTGTGTGTGTTGTGAATAATTGCCGTGCACAGTACAAAATTTGTTGTGCGCACAGTTGTTTCAATGAGGAGGTGGAATTCATGTTAGCTAGCATGATGTAGCTACATTTAAATAATTGGTATATGTGATGGTTAAATCTTTGTATAATTTGTAGCTGGTAAGTTACAACAAGTTAATTAGCAAAACAAAATTGAATTTATGTGTATTTTTTGCAAGTAATGTTCCTTAGTTAAGCTAGGGGACATTACAGAATGGTATCATAGATTTTTGTTTCAACACCAGACTTGTATGGGCCTGAGATCGGCATGAAGTGGGTAAATTTGGCATCTCGGTATTTGAGTTGTTTAAAATTTGGGGAAGAAGTGTTATAGAAATATTTGTCTCACCCTATGAAATCTTGCACAAAGGGCCTTATTCCAATGCAGACTTATCTTCCTTGTTGATAAAATCCAAAGATAAAAATAATATTTTTCCGTATGTATGCATCTTGCACACTATACAACATGTGTATACGCAGGCTACTCCACTGCAGCCCGCGTACATCAAGATTTGTGCCAGAAAATGAAAAATAAATGTTGGGTTTCCATGTCACGACATGAGATCTATGATCCTTGGCCTTCCATATACCAGAAATGTTCTGACTCGGCCCTTCAATTCCATTTTGAAGGCTATAAATGGGCTAATTCTAAGCTATGGAAAAGGAGAAAGAATTCAACTTTGAGAGCAAAGTTACTCTGGAGAAATTATTTACTTCATATTGAGTCTTCATACCTTTGTCCTTTAAGTCTGAACACAGTGTTCAGCCCCCAAGCTCTTCCCTTATTGATTGAGAACCTCATTGTTTCTCTCTTACGAGCTTGCCTTTGGTGGAGGATTGAAGTGGTGGAGGCTCAACTGGAAGGAACTTAGTTTCTCAATTTCGAACCGTGTCGACATGGAAGACTGTAACATTTTCACTTTTACTGATCATTTATTAATAGAAATACTCTTCTCTCGTCCAATTGATATCTTGCAAATATATTGAATTATTATTCCATGGGCGTAGTTGTCATGTTTATTAATGTATTATGATATCTAATGTGCTAACCTTTTATATTACCACCATATGCTTGATTTGTTTGTTTGTTGACAACTTGTTTCAGGTATATAGCTTTGGGTCGAAGTGCTCAACGGTGGACTTCATCGAACATCTGGACGAGCTAGACCTCTTTCTTATCTCGCTTGCATATTGGTTTATATAGCATGTTGTTGGGATAGAGTTGATTTCTGCATTCATTTATGTCTGTTGTGGTTTACCCTAGCCATAGAGAGATTTTCCTCATAACAGAATTGGTGACCATACTGGGGATTGAATCTTCTTTCATAGGGTTTGGAGTACTTGTCTCCTTAGATTCCTCTCGTTTATATTGTGTTTCTTGTCATATCATTGCTTGACAGTTCCTGTTCACTCTGGGTCTGATTTTCCATCCTTTCTCCCTTGCCTGGACTTGTTTTGAAGCATATACACGCCTTTTTCCTTGACAGTGGTGTTGGAGACACCTTTTTTTTTCTAGCCCGTCACAAATTTCATTTTTTAATGCTCGAAATCGAAATATGGTTTTCGAATTTTCCGTCTGTGGTTTCAAAATCTCTGAAGCTTTATCAACGCAAACAGCGATGATTATGGTACTCTCAAGGCGAGTCTTATCTTTCATAAAAATGTTTCCTCTTTTTTTTCTACCTCAGGATCTCGTAGGTCGGATGCTATAAATCACGTAGTTCACACGTCCCGAGTGACGAAATGGCGAAATCGTTTTAATTTTTCACTCAGGGCAACAACGTGAGTAAAGTTTTCCTAAACCATGATTAAACGTCATCGGGATTTCGCACCTCGACGTTCACCAAATCCAAAATTTTATTGTCGTAGCCCCGATAGCCGAGACCACGAGGTCTTTATTTTAGTAACCCGTGTCACGGTTAAAAGTAAAAGCTAAACCATGGTAAAAGTTTTGTCAGCAATTGGCCACTCGGCGTTTTCTTTTTCAAAAGTTACACCGTCTAAACCCCGACTCACAAAATCATGATAAGGATATAAACATAATTAATCAATCACTTAATTCGATTTTATCTTCCCCTTTTAATTAAGCCGTATTATCAAGATCTCGTGGTTTCACATCTCGGCATGCAAATTTCCTGGAAACTTACCTTCGAAGCTCCGAGTCGCGATACGGAAAATCTAAATAATTACGAAATTAATCAAGCTCCTAATCATAATTACGTTTTTATTAATCAAAATCAATCATCGCATTTTCGGGGGTTAGAGGTTCAAAAGGTTAAAGCAAACTTCTCGATACAACGAGTGGCGAAAGATTAATTAACGTTGGTAAAACTGGATTAATTAAGCTAAATCAATACATATCTCGTGTTTCGATGCTTGCACGATTTACGAGGCAACCTTATTCTTTCCATACGCCAACTAACATTTTAAACCGCAAAAATTTATGACATTAATGAGGAAATAGGGAAAATCGATGAATAAAGATCAGATTTTTATGGCTAAATTTATTTCTAAACACGATTTGACAGACCTGTTCTGAAAGATACCAAGTTTTCGAATATATATAAGAGTTGTTATGCATTTTAACAAATTCATTTCTATATTACACGGAGCACATTATCTCTGAGCAAGCTGACTTTTGTATGTATACGTATTTCTATCGCAGAAGAGCTAAAGCACAATCTCCAGCCATGGCTCCGCGAAAAGCATCCAAAGCTAGTGTTGAGGTTTCGAGACAAGGCTCAGACAATGTCATTGATACTTCGCCTCGAAGTATCAACTCGATCTTGAATTGGTCGTTCGTTTCAGATGTTCTGCAGGCTGAATTGGTGGATTATTTCGATGACTCCAACGACAATGAAAAAGATGATATAACCACCAAGTACAAGATAGTCATCCAATCTGGAATGCACAAAGTAGCAGCTAGGCCACGATTGCTTCCATATTATGACATGGTCTGATGGGAATTAGACCATGTGGACATACCGACCAGATCCATCATGAATGAGCAGAAAGTCACCATCGGGACTTTCAAGCCAGAACATCTGCAAGCCATGTATAAACTGCCCACAACGTCCGACTACACATATGGCATCGAATTCTTGGACGAGTTCAAGCAGAAGGAATGCGTACAGTATGATAAAACCATGTCCAGTTTAATAAGAGATTGGGTTTCACACGCCGCGAAGTTCAGGGATGATAGCCACGGCATATATTCAATATCTTCCTTAGAACCACAATAAAAATATGTAGCCATGATAAAATGTAGGTTATATGGGAGAGAGGACACCTCACATTTTTTTCTTCCGTGGGTGCCTCTAATGTTTCGGGTCGCCGAAGGCAGTTCCTTCGACTAGGCGAAAATGTTGTCCGATAGCTTGACCAATCGGGTCATAGAGTATCGGGCACAGAAAGAGAGCGGAAAGGCGTCTTCATTTTTCATGTCTGCATACATTATGGATGTCGTGTGTTTTTTAACACCATTTCCCTCAATGAGCTAGAGTTGGACCCCAGCAGAAGACGAGCCTATCCACGTTTATCATGAGAAATTGTGGGAAAAAAAAGCGACAAATTTTGTGTATGAAATCTTCAACTAGGTGATGGTGCCCCTGCATGTCACTATTTTCGGCCACCCACCACCTAGGATATCAGACAGTATAGTGACAAATCTGAGCAGCATAGCTGACTGGTATGTAGAAGCTGAATTTTCGTATCTCAGAGTTTTCGGGGCTTCGGTTCCCCCGCATGCATTGCCATTGTTCATTCTCGACAAGTTGGCTTTTCATGAGGTTGCCAAACAAACAGTAATCGGTGGTATAAGCAAGGAGCTTAAGGGATACTCAAAGAAGGTATGGCCACCTTTTACTGTTCATCTAAATTCATATTCTTTATTATATTTTGGGCATGCCAAAGTTGAGGCAGCGGCCCTGGAAGACCTAAATTTGGTCCTCATCGAATACAAGAAGAACGATCCGCAAAGGGTCGTGAGAAATCATTTGTCCAGTTGCGGGCTCAAGAGATTTGAGCACGAGAATTCACCCTCGGGAGACATTTTTCGAGGCGCAAGGTCCTATGCCAAGATTCTAGCTCGGATACAAACCTTGGCACCCGAGGAGAGAGCTGATGTTCTGAAGTTCCAAGAACATCGACGCAGTTGTCTTCCCGCAGTGTTGTGGGGTGAGAATCCAAGTACAGCGGAAGTGAAACAAAGAGATGACGAAGTCTCTAAGGATGCGAATCTCGATCAAGAAAAACACCAGGATGAGGGAGAGCAAACCAAGAGCCCGAAAGCATAAATAAAGACTCCTGACCCTCCGAAGAAGCAGAGTCTGGTTACTACTCCGGGAAAATCAACAAAGCGGGTTGGAGAGCCTATCACATCAGTTACTCCCTTGCAGTCGACTCAGGGAAATATTGATGTAGGATGGATCTTCAATGAAGAGTTGAGGCCTATAAGGGTAGAAGAACTCCCTCCGAATGAGTTTTTCTTCGATAAGAAGAGAAAGGTAGTGGTAAAGAGGGAATTCTATCAGGAAGGAGAGTCAACAGCCAAGAAATACAAAGTCATAACTGATGGGAAGGACAAGAAGAATGAACAATTTGTGACTGAAATAGCAGGGACATTAGGAGCATATGCCTCGGAAAACCAATTCTCAGTCGGGCTTTTGAAGAACCAGCTTAAACGAAAAAATTTCCTCATCAAGACCCTTGAAGCCAGACTAGCCACAGCAACAAAGAATGCCAAAAACCAGGCGAGCGTAGGAATAGAGCAGGCCAGGTTGGCCGATAAAAATGAGATAGAGCTACTCAAGACTAATCTCGAGCAAGCACAGCTGGTGGTTCGAGATGGTCAGATGAAAGCGAGCCAGCAAAGGGATTTGATCCAACAGCTGCAGGCTAGGGTGGAAATCGCTGAAAGCAAAGTGATAGATATCGGGATGTTTCAGTCCCAGGCAATGGAGATTCGGGGCAGAGTCTCTGTGGCCCAACTAAATTTACTCAGCAAGGTAGGGGAGATTCAGGACAATTGCTTGTTGGTTAATCAAGTTTTGGAGAACTTATCTGCTAGAGAAAGGGAAGCTGGAGCAGCACGGGTCGCCTTCCAAGAGGTTGTGATAGCCACAAACAACAGGGGTTCGGGAAGTACTCCCAGGTTCACCATTTCGGAGCAAACCAGAGGAAACATTCTATTAAAATAATGGGAGCACAACATCACGGAAGGAATGCTGCAAGCCAAAAGGGTAACGAATTCCTTAGAAGAGGCCTTTAGTTCTATAGATGGCGATCTGCTAGGCATCGATAGCGAAGGTAATGCCGAGGCATTGATGCAAATGAATATGAAAAAAATATCGCTTGATCTAAAGGAAAAAGAGGAAAGAGATTCGGTCGAGATCTCCCAAGTGACTATGGCGGACATAGTCCAAATAGACAAATGTATGATTAAACCAAGTGCACAATTATGCGCTATCGACATCATAGACGGATAGATGGAAGACAGGTTGTCGCAGTTAGCCCGAGAATGTTACTTTTTTGAAGCCAGTTGTCAAGCAGAACCATCGAGGCTGATATCTGAGTTGGTTGAAAGATGTGTCACCTATACTGAGCACGCGCGAGGACAAACGTCTGGCACCAAGTGAAGACAGAGAAGAAGAAATGGAGCAATTTCTCTCCTCCCTATCATAACCGAAATTTTGTAACGATTGAGATTCTATCTTATTTGTAAAATTGTGTAAATACACCACAGAAAGAAAAGAAAAGGGTTGGACCTTTTTGTGTCGATTGTAACAGAGTTTTACATTTTGAGAGTTAATACAAAGCAAATCTGAAGATTCTCAATTTCGTCACGACTGTGTTATGAGTTTGTTTTCTTGTATCTCATATTTCATTTCCTTTCATATTCCTAACTGATGAATGCTTCGTTATAATTTAGTACGACCACTACTATAGCGAATGAATTTTGGTTTTTTGTAATTGTTTATTGTTTTTCCTCTATACCGGCTATCAGCAGGTGTAACACCAGTCAACACTTTCATAATTCTATATATATATTATGCTACATCGGGTTATTTCCTTACAGTTTTCCTCTCCTGTTTATACGTGAGATTCTCCCTTGATAGGAGCCTTACATCATAGACAGCTAAATGTTTTTCTCCCACCTCATACATTTTATTAAGATATAACTCAGTTACGGGAAAGAGCCTTTGATTTGCACCCCATTTTATTTCTGAAATCATAAATTCTCTTTTATACGACCAGATTGAGACAGCACTTAATTTCTCTCTGAAGTTTTTCTTACTTTATTGTTCCTCCATGACTGTCCCTAAACCAACACAGCCCAATATCGAACCCAGATTGTCAAATCAAACGCACATTTCCTTAAACCTTTTCGACACTATTCTTAAAATAGCCACTACCCGGGTTGAACTCGAACGTTCATGGGTAGCGATTGAGCAGGATATAACCATACAGGAACAGTTGGAAGCTAGACAATGCCAACGTAGAAATCTTCCTTAGTTTCCCTTGCCGAAGGTTGACGTTTCTCTCTTCTCCACCCTTTACACACTTTCGGATGCCTAGACATTGTACTTCTAAGCCTTAAGTACAGACTCTTGAACAACAAGTGGCGTGCATACGCACATTGTCTCACAGCAAGATGTGTATATACACTTTGTTTTCCTGAACATTTGTGTACATCAATTTGCCTTGCTTGTTTGTTGGGTGGGATTTGATGTTTGTTGAGTCTTATTAGGTATCTGTAGTGCCTTTTGAGTGCTTGTGGAATGACAGGAAACCCTCTTTTGGTTGAATTTATGGGCGGAGTCTTTCTCATCATCTTTTCATTTTTTGTTATCCTTGTACATTGGGTTGGGTGTTTTTTTGCTTGGTATCCTGCTTGAGTTGTCTCTTTTTATACACAGTAGGGTTATATATCAAGTTACTTTTCAGTCCATGCATTTTTAGTTTTGTTATATTGAAAATACAAAAAAAAAATAGGCATTTTGCATTGCTTGGCATTTTTTGTCTTTTTAGTCTTTTTCATTAGCTTAGTGCATATAGTGAAAGATTGAATTTTACTTCATAATTGCAGAGTTGAATTTGAGAATTGCATTGGTTTTTAGAAGCATACCATCCATTGAAAGTTAAAGTTAAGACTTTGCATTATTTTCATATTTACTTTTCTTGCAAGGTCATAACACCATGAGTTTCACTACCATACATTTTTGAGTAATCACGGCCAATAAAATCAATGCTATAATTTAAAATAAATTAGTCGCGATTTTACTTTCTAGGGTACACAAACTAGCCTAGGATTAATGCCTTGGAATAGGATTTTTTGAGTAAACTTCTCCAAGGCAATTAAATCAACATATGTGTCTGAGACAGGGAGTGGAGAAATCCATTATATAATTGTTAACATCAGGAGGCTTCGCTCACACCAAAGTTAACCACGAGTTCATGTGAAGTCGCTTGAAGGGATATCCACCCAATACCTTCCTAGCGTCATAGATATTTCTGGGTATCTTGCTAGTGCCTTTACCTCTATGAGAGGCAGTGCTTTCAAGGTTTCAGACTTTTCTACCCTTCCCATGCGGTGGACCTAACTTACGACTGCTCTCTTGTGCATTGGTTATACAGTGGTTTATTAGTTTCTTGACTTAGGTATCTCATAGGTTACTCACAAGGGTTATTCTGCAGCTACCCTGGGTTAGATAAGGGTCGGACATCACACAACCTTTATGAAGGATTACCTCTCCGAGGGGATATGACCGACTGGTTGTTGAGCCCACAAGGGCCCTTATAACTTATTATGTTACTTTCAATCTTTAGCAGGGAGTCTCAGGCTCCTCTTGGGCGAGACATATCTTCTTTAGGGAGGGAGGCCACTCAGCCACTTTACCCTATTTGCATGCATATTGGTCGTTTTACTTTTGGTGTTCTCTTTGATTACTAGTTAGCCTTAGGATATTTTTCTTTTATCTTTAGAGTCTTAACATCGTGGAGTTGAACCAGCCTTCCCACTGATCTTGTCGCTTGTTACAGTTACCATCGTATTTCGAGTATTTGCCTTCTAAAAGGCATAGATTTATTAGATGTGGTACACACACATCCACTTTTCAGACTTGTGATTCTACAAGGATGAGTATTGAACCTAGTCTTCAGAACACTGGGAGCCCTTCGACTCCCATACCTACTATAGTTAATGGCACCCCTTCTACTCCTGCAACCTCTATGGTTGTAGTGTTGGAGGCACCTATCATTACTATGGCACGGCCTATAGTAAATGCTCAAGCTACTTCCTTGAACCCTTTTGGGTCTCTTGCCCTATCCCCTGGCTACAATGTTCAGTCAGTCCCTATGGCTTATAGTCCCTTTTCTTATGGTATGCCCAACTTTAATTCATAGTTTTTTAACTCCATCCCAGTTGTTGACCCTAATGCTAGCATTGGGCTTGGGGGCAGTACACCTCCCTACACTCCTTTTTCGTTTGGTGGATCTCAAATCTCTCAAATGGCTCCTAATATGGGAAGAATTCATGCTTTTAACCTTGGGTCCAATCCTCCTACTTCTGGGTGGAATAATCAACCTAGCGAACAAGCTTCGGCTCAAGTTTTGTCCTACAACCCTACCTCCTCGGTGCAGATTCCAACCAATACATTTGGCATGATGAATCCACCTCTATCCTCCAGATTCCCACCCGGAGGAGGTCAGTTTCATGCTTTGGGAAATCGCTAACCCGGATCTAATCTGGTTGGGGGAAATTTATATAACCCTCAACAAAACATTCCTACTGGAATGATGCCCAACCAACCTTTTATGAATCAGCCTGGATGAGGGCCTTATAATCCCAGACAGGGCCATGGTGTTTACCAGAACCCTGGATGACCTGCAATTCCTCAAACACAATCTTTCCCGGGAGCTTGGGGACAGATGTCACAACCCCATCTCCCTTTTATGGCCACGCTTAATCTGTCGGGATTGTCTAAGTTAATGAATGACCCTATGAGTCATGATCCTACATGGCCCCCCATCCCCACCAATCTTCCTTCGGACATCTCAAAGTTTGAAGGTAAGAATGGAGAGGATCATGGTGATCACGTCACTACCTTTCACCTTTGGCACTCATCGAATTCCCTTAATGACGATTCTATTCGGTTGAGATTATTTCAATGCATCCTCATCGAAGTTGTTAAAAAATGGTATATTGAGCTACCTAGGAGGGCATATGGGACTTTTAGTCAGTTGGTGATGGTCTTCCTTAACCACTTCCAGTTCCCCATTCATTATGATGTTGGATTAGAATTGTGTTCAACTTTACCCCAGGATAACGCCACTCATATCTTGGACCATATCTAGGAGTGGCGTAGACGGAAGAGGTTGATTAAGACCCATATACCCCTGGCCTTTATTTTAGAATGGTTCATTAAGTATTTACACGTTCCTATCTCAAAGGACGTTTCTACTTATGCAGTTACCGCTGAGGAAGAGGCGATCTTTAGAGCCCAACACTTAGACTTGATATATGCTCAGTCTGGGATGCTACACCACCTTCTTCTGGATGCACCGCGATCAACTTATGACCCTAGGCAAAATCCTGGACCTCATGCCGATGGTATTGTAGGTGTCGCCAATGTAAAGTCCACAGACTCGGTCAAAAACCATATGAAAGAGTTGTCTTTAAAGTAGTCTTCAGGAGGGCTAGCTTCGTTTGTATCTTCCAACCCCACTCAGTCAGCGGATGTACATTCTGTGCAATTGTCAGCTGACCTAAATGGTAACCATCAACCAGGAGAGAATAAGAAGAAAGGACATAATAACTGTAAGGGTGGGAAAAATGGTAATAAACCCAAGGACAATGGTAATAATGAGAAGATGGGTAATAATTTTGGAGAGGGAAAACGAGAAAGACGTAAGGTGAAGTTTCCATGTAATCTTTGCACAGATGATCACCTTACCCATTTATGCCCCAAACTTGTAGAAGCTGTGAGGCTATTATCTCTACCGCCCATTGTGCTGACGAATCCATTCCCACATAATAAGCACATGGCCTCAAGCTCCTCTAATGCCGGAAATGTGGTTGGTGGGAGTCAAAACCCACTGTCCCAAGATGGCGATCGTTTATGTATCAATATGGTCGATATGAAATTTAATGTAGCCACTTCATCTCGAGACTATATCTCTTCACAAGCTATTCCTGGTCTAAAATCTCCTCCTCCTCCTCCAAAGATGACTTTACAAATTGAGAAACCAGAGCCACCGCCTCATATTCTGAAAGGAGTACTCAAGCACTCTACCCACAATCCAAATGCTAGAGTCTCCCAGAACTACTCTATTTTTGAGGACCTGGGTCAAACCCCTTGTGCGATGTTGGCTTTGGAGGTACTCTGAACGTGTCCTTCACAAAGGAATGCCTTACTCTCTGCTTTAGGAGCTCTAGAACCCAATGGCTCAAAAGTTATCAAGTTTGACATCACAGATGTTAAGCCTCACTTGCCTTACCATGTGGATTTCCAAATACATGTGGAGTACTCAAATTATATCATCAAACATGCGGTTGTTGATGAAGGCGTTGCTATGTGTGTGATGTCCCTAATCTGTTGGAAATCTCTCGGTTCTCTGAATATTTGCAAGTCATCGAACATGTTGACTGCTTTTGACGATCATTCCTTCTGTCCTCACAGTACTCTCCCTACCTTTCCGGTCCAGTTAGGTGGAAAGACGGTAGAGGTAGTTGATGCACCTCTTAATTATAACCTGTTACTAGGTCGCAATTGGACTTATGCCATGATCATCGTCATGTCTTCCATCTTCCATACTCTTTGTTTTCCTCAAGAAGGGAAGATCGTGATGATCGATCAGTTATCCTTTGTGTGCTCTAGTCCTAATGCATCTATTGGACCGTCGATCCCTGTGATCGAAAATTCTTAGTCGGCAACTAAGAATATCGATGTCAAAATGTATTTTTCTCTTATGGGTACTTTCAACTTCGCGGCACTGAGTCATCATGTTTATTCCATGTCCAGCAGGCTCGTCTTTACAAGAAGGTCCATTCCTTTCTGCACTTCTTATTTGAATGATCTTTGGACCCTACCTTCCCCAACTTCGTCTTGCGAAGGTCAGTTGCATGCTAGAATGGCCATGCCACTATCGGCAGCAGAGATTGTGTATCAAGTTGTTCTTGACTCTTCCGTTGATCCCGATGTTGTTCCCTCGTCGACAGACGAGGAGGATCTCATTCTTAGGCCCATGTGGTCCACATCTTTGTCTTGTTCACATGATTTCCTTGATGGGAATTTGCCTTCAGATGAAGCTATCATTGAAGCCATGAATGGTTCCAAAAAAACTTGGGATGATATGCATCATCGCTCTTACTTTCTCCCAGAGCTTGAAAGAATCGAACAAGACGACTTTAGATCTACTTTGAGAGAGATAGTCGGTCACGCCATGGTTCCACTTGATACGCACGGAATTTATGTTGAAGGAAACGTGGTGAGTATTTATCCTACCATCACGATCGACATCTCTTGTACCCCTGGCAAGGTTGAAAATGTAAATATCGGTGTGGATTGTTCACCAGAAGAAATCCTGACCTACACCAAACTATTTAAGGAATTATGAGATGTATTTGCTTGGTCATATCAAGAGATTCTAGGGATCAACCCTCGTATTGTCAAACATGATATTAGAACTTATCTGGATTCTAAACTTATTCGGAAACGTCTTAGAGTTGTAAATCCCTAGAAGGCCCCTAGTATTAAGGCAGAGGTGGAGAAGCTACTTAATCTTGGCTTCATCTACCCGATTCCCTTGACTGAATGGGTATCCAACCCTGTTCTTGTGGATAAGAAGCAAGGAACCATCTGTGTATGCATCGACTTCCATGACCTTAACAAGGCCTATTCTAAAGACAACTTCTCGACACCTTTCATCGATCAGATTCTCGATGAGTGTGCGGGAAGTGAAGTATTTTCTTTTATGGACGGATTTTCAGGGTATAACCATATTCAAATCAAACTCGAGGATCAACACAAAATGGCATTTATTTGTCCTTGGGGTACTTTTGCATACCAAAAAATGCCTTTCGTCCTTAAAAACGTCAGAGCAACCTTTCAACGTGCCATGACTTTCGCTTTTCATGATCTTAAGCACAAAGTCGAAGCTTATCTTGATGATCTTGCTGCTCACTCTCGTAAGAGAGCGGATCACGCTACTCACCTTCGTCTTGTTTTTTAAAGTTGTTGTTATTATAGAATCTGGTTGAACCCTCACAAGTGCATATTTTGCGTTAAGTCTGGTCATCTTTTGGGTTTTCTAGTTTCTGAGACCGGGATCATGGTAGATCCACTAAATGTTGAGGCAATACTTTATTTTCCTCCCCCGCACACGATTAGACAACTTCAGGGTTTACAGGGGAAAGCTAACTTTCTTTGTCGACTTATAGTGAATTATGCCAATATCACTAAGGGTTTCATGTGTCTCTTGAAGAAGGATACTCCTTTTATCTGGGATGAGTGAGCCTAGGATTCCTTCGATGCTTTGAAGAAAGCTTTGGTTTTGGAACCTTTGTTGAAGCCTCCTGACTACAATAGAGATTACTTGCTTTTTATCGCCACTTCTAAGGATACGATTGGTATGGTTCTGGTTCAGGAAGATGATGAGCTCCACGAGCATGCTATCTACTATCTTAGTCGAACTTTAGTTGGTCCTGAACTTAATTATTCTCACATTGAAAAGCTATCTTTGGTTTTCATTCACACAGTGCATCATTTGCGTCATTACATATTAATCTACAAGACTATTGTGGTTGCGGATGTAATTCCATTTCAATATGTCCTTACCAAGCGTATCATAGGGGGGAAATATAAAAAATGGATCATCATTTTAAAGGAGTTTGATCTCAATTTCGCTTCCGCGAAATCCAAGAAATCCATAGTCTTCGTGGAGTTAATATCCAATTTTCCATGATTATATGAGGATGTTATCCATGTTGATTTCTTTGCAGACGAACACATTTTTCTTGTCTTGTCGTCTGACCCCTGGTATGGAGACATTGTTCTCTATATTCAAACCTTGAATTTCCTTCATCATCTCTCACGAGATGACTGACAGCTTGTAAGATACCAAGCTAAGAAATATACTATCATCGGTGACACTTTGTATCGTCGAGGAATAGACAATATCTTGCATCGTTGTTTAACTCACAGAGACGTCGAGTCTGTCCTAAACGATTGTCATAGTGGGGCTTGCGGTGGTCATTTATTCGGGCTTGTGACAGCCCAAAAAAATTTGTGAGCCAGTTATTTCTGGCCTACTATCTTTAAAGATTCTATTGAAGCAGTTAGGAAGTGTCACCCCTACCAGGTGTTCACTCAAAAAATTTGCTTGCATCCAAACCCTCTTCACCCATTCATTACTATCGGTCCCTTCACCAAATGGGGGGTGAACTTCGTGGATTGCAACCCAACTTCAACTAGGGGGCATCAGCACATTATCGTGGTCGTCAACTACTTTACTAAGTGGGTTGAGGCCATGCCTACAATCAAATATGATGGGAACACTACAGCCTTCTTCGTATTCAATCAAATTATCGACCAGTTCGATATCCCAAGTAAGATTGTCACTGATCATGGCAGACACTTTCAGAACAAAATGATGGAAGAACTAGAAGTTATGTTGTGGTTTAGACATGGTCATTCTTCTCCTTATTACCCCCAGGAAAATGGATAAGTAGAGGTTGTCAACAAGTCTCTCAAAACTATTTTGCAAAAAATTGTCAGTCAGAGTAAGTCTGACTGGCACATCATGATATATCTTGCACTTTGCACATATCGAACCTCAGTCAAGATTGCCACCAGATTTTCCCCTTTCAAGTTAGTACACAGTGTGGAATTGATATTACCTATTGAATGTGAAATTCCTTCTCTAAAGTTGGCAATCGTGCTCCTACCTGACACTTCTAATATCGAGTGACACCTTGTACACCTAGAGAGTCTTGATGAGCAGTGTCAAGACACCTCTACGACTGGCAAGGCGAACAAAAAATGTGTCAAGGTCCAGTACGATAAGATTGTTTGTCCTCGGTTGTACGTCGTGGGTGACTTGGTCCTCTTGTATGATCAAGATAAAGAACCACTGGAGGCAGGCAAGTTTAAACCCATGTGGCACGGTCCTTATAGCATGCGACGTGTGTTAGAAAAAGGAGCCTATGAGTTAGAATATTATGAAGGGAATAGGTTGGTCAAGCCCAGAAATGGGCTCTACTTGAAAAGATATTATGCTTGAGCCCCAATATTAGACAGAAATATCTATATACTAATGTAATTTAGTGTATATATATATTTTTCTTTTCTTTTCGTCTTTGGGTTGCTTATCGAGTTTTCACTTGGTTGACAGATGTCAACAGAGTCTTCGGTCTACCTAGGATTCACAAACGGAGCCAGTCATCATGCACAAAAATTGGCTTCCGTCGCTTGGGTGGTTTACTCACCCGAGGGTCTACTGGTGTCTTCAGGTGGCGTATGCCTAGGGCCATCCACGAACAATGTGGCCGAATATAGCTTCATTATATAACTCTTGCGCGATGCTATCTCACATGGTCTTCGCTCATTAGAAGTCCGCCTGGATTCCCGGAAAGTAATACATCAGTTGAATAGTCGTTACCGTGTGCGTGATCCTACTTTACTCCAACGATTCCTATGGGTACGTATTTTAGAAAGACAGTTTGATTTTATTACATATTATCACATTCCTAGGATTTCTAATCATGTATCTGATGCTTATGCTAATTTCATTTTAGATTGGCATTTGTCACATAACTAAAGCAAAGAAAACCATCTCATCAATATACACATTGTAAAATATAAGTAAACCCAAAGATCCTTTTTTATATATTTCAAAACATATGATGTTTATAGTACAAAATTGGGGCTAATACCCTCAATACACATATACAATTGGCACTACAATATCCCACAACATCTACGCCTGTGGAGCCATATGTGTGTCATGGTAACAAACCACGGTGTTTGCGAGACACTGAAAGAGTCGTACCCATGCCCTGGGTACACCAACCACCTGTCGATGCATGGCTTCAGAAAGATCCTCTACCTGAACCATGGGAATCTTGTGAGTCAAACGCGACAGGTTTCCCTACACATTTTGTAGGATCCTCTCGGCTTCTCCTCCCACCGCCTCGTCTCCTCGGTTCCTCTGTTGATGTCGAGGGAAGCCTTCTGGTCGTCATGGACCCACATATGCATTAGACAAATGTCTATTCAATACTTAAGCACCATCCAAAAATATTTTTGTTCTATTATACAAAAATACAAAAAAATGAAATATGTAAAAACTTTTGACGTACTTATGTCACCGTAGGCGGTCCCTGGTAGGAGTGGCATGTTTGGATATTCTCGAAGGTCTATCCATGCATAGGGATAGTCATCTAGGGAAATGAACCGTCGCTACCACCAGTAGAATAAATCATCATTGTAGGGTGTCAGCACCCTACCTCCCCCCTGTTGCCTCATTACCTCGATCCATCATGCCATGGCTAGATCGTGAGGTCATCTAGGAAGAATATCGACTCTAGGTCCCAAACCTAGAACCCACTCGAAAAAGAAATTGCATAGGATAGAAATTGTCTGCGCATATCTTCTGTCCTTTGCGACGTAAGGGTTTCTACGGATTTGCGCTTGTAACCGATTGGCCGACGATAATAAAGAAGAATAGTTGGTGGAGGTAGCCCCAGGGTGAGGGTGAACCATGTAAATATGTATGTTATGCTTTGTGCCTTGACTTGTTGTGCTTATCTCTACTTTTTCTAAGTGCTTCGATATATTTAGATGGATATATTTATGCTTTGTGCTTATTAGATGTGTATGAATAGTGGATCTGATATATATGAAGATACTTAGTGTTGATCTAGTGAATCTGATCTATTTTACTATTACTATTACTAAGATACCTTAGATCTAAGTGAATGTTGTGATGCTCTATGCTAACTGCGAAGTATAATAAGGATTGAATATTGATGAATGATCAATGCTAAGTGCTCTATAAGTGATATAATCACATATCTATGTCCCGGCTAAGGTTGCAGACACCTGAGTCTTGCAACCACCCCTGCCTCTACCTCGGGTAAGAATTCATCTGCTTTGTAGGTATTACCGAAAGGGTCGGTAGTTAGGGTTTTTTTAGTGCACTCTTATAGCATTGAACCCTGGGTCTGCCCCTGTGCCAACAAATGGTTTCATTGCCAGGACCTGAAACTGTGATTGTTGGGAACTGAGGAAGAAGAATATTTGTGCAAAGATTCTCCCTAAAACTGTGGAAGCTCTGTGCATGGACCTGGGCTCTAGTGCGTAGTAATCCACTTGATCTTAAAAGATCTGTGCTAAAGAAGGAAGGACAAATCTGAATAAAAGAAGTAATATATGAATGCTTTGTGCTCTAAGAAAAGTAAAAGTGGAAGTTTCTAAAGAAAAGAGGTCAGATCTGCAGAAAAGAGGTAATATCTGTAAGCTCTATGCTCTGATAAAGGTAAGAATAGTTAAAATTTCTTATATATGGAAGCTTTGTGCTCTGTAGAAGTAAAATAAGTGGAATTTTTTGTTTCTAGAGTATGGATCTAGGTATGTTTGATAGATTTTGTCCTAGCTTGAAAACTAGGGATTTGATAGATGAAAGAAGGTTTGATATGAGTAGATCTGATAAGAATAGTGATAGATATGTTATACCTATTCATAGAAAGAATGTTTGGAATAACAAATGGATGCAGGATCCTAGAAAGAATTTTTTGCAGACTTGTTACCATGATCCTAGTGCGCAGTACAGAAGAGGTTGGGGGTCATTTAAAAGGAAGAGAGGATTAACCCTATGTTACAGTTGCAGAAGACCATGACATCTTGCTAAGGAATGCCCTGGTGGAAGATATAGTTTCCTATGTTGCAAAGCTTGGGACCATGAAGTATTGGATTTCCCTAGAATGATTGCTAAGACTAAAAGAATGAATCTGAATGAAGAAAACCCTAAGGCAGATCTTGAAATAGTAGAACCCCAGCAAGAATCAGAGAAGGTATTGTTGCAGATGAAAGACACCTTGAATGATCACCGACATGTTAGGCTACCAGAGATCTTTAAAGAAAAAGAATGCATTGAAGCAAGAATAGGAGACTTTGACATTGACTATGTCCTTGATGAAGAAACACCAATGAACATTATGCCAAAGAGAACTTGGGAAGCTATAGGAAGGTCTGCTATGATCCCTTCATTATAGGGTTATTCATAGGGAAACTAGTAAACCTATGTGGGAGGCTCACTCAGATACCTATGAATGTCAATGGAACTTCAACAGAAGAAGATTTTGAGATTATCAAGTTTATTGAGGAAAGCGCCCCGTTTACTATGTTACTTGGAAAACCTTAGATTGAAAGAGATCAAGCCAGAAAGAAGGAAGAAGAAGAAGTCTTAGAATAGCAGAGACAATAGTTAAAAGATTTCATGACCAGAAGGATCGCGCAGTTGATTGAAGAACAGGAGAACAGATCGAAGCTATTTGACACTAGAATCCCAGATGTCAAAGTTGAAAGAAAATTAGAGGACTCACAGAAGATTGAAGTATCTGTATCAGATATAGAAGAAGTATAACCCCTGAGTCTTAGGAGAGAATCTCAGCAGTGCGAAGTGACTATGTCCAAGGAAAATAAAAATCAGAATGGGAAACGAACCACCGAGACGAAGCTCACAGGGAAGAAGGCTAGAAAGATGAGTAAGAAGAAGGCTAAGACTGAAAGATAACAATAGGTTCCCGAGGGTACCTCACAGAAGGAAAACTTGCAAAATTTGAACTTCGTCGAGATATCAGAACAACAACATAGGCCACTTCGTCATGGCGAAGCAATATCGTCGTTAGAAGCCGATATATCCATTCGATTGCCACTCTGAATGCATCAAAAATCATTGATGTCTCATCACCAGACCATCAGATCGAGCCATAACAGATAGAACACGAATTATTGAGGCTCATACCCATTGCAAAGCAAACCGTTGCCAAGATTTCCTATTTATCTCGTCGCACCATTCCCGAAGAACACTTTTTCCAACTGAGAATTTGAAGCCTGCATCAAGTGCATACAGTGATCATCGCACCCTCGTTGTTCATTACTAAGCAGTGTCTGAGATCATTATCACCCTGATAATTTATCCCAAACACGTATTTACAAAGATCTTAGCGCACTTGAAGAATCTGCAAAGGAAGTACTCGTTGATCTCAGGACCGAGAAAGTCATGTCAGAAAGAAGGATGTGTGTAGGTGTGCAAGCATCATGAACAGGAAGAGTCCAAGCTTCTCCATCAACTGCTCACGGAGCAGGAACTTCCAGAACCATGACAGAGGCAAGAACGAAGCATATAGACGACATTGCGAACGCCAAGCTGATTCTAAGCATTCTACCTGCCTACCTACCCCCTCTAAGCGGTGCCATCAACCGAGACAATGTGACCAGAGATTTTGACCATGATTTGGTCACGGCGTACCTCTCGAAAGGGATATGCGTAGTTCAAGCCGACCAGGATAAGCTCGCAGCATTGAAGTTCAGTAACTTCAACCTTGGCGACAGGAAGTCTTACAGCATGCTCACCCCACACAAGTATCTGACCAGGACTAAAGGAAATAATTTGAAGATTATCTCGTAGCCATGGACCCAGAACCTCGCGCAGTCCACACTACTCAATGTGATGAAGATCTCGCACCTCGGCCGACACCAGGAAGTAAATGCATGCGTAAAATTGTTGTTATATTTCTACCATGGAGGTTACTTATGGTTGAACCATCGCATCATTTTGGATCCGACCTTGATCAATCGGATCACAGGGCCCTGACCCACTAGATTTTTACCCTGGAAAGGCCTCAGATTGAGCATTAGCGTAGATAATCAAAGATACTTATGGAGATGTTGAGAAGGGTAGGAGAGGTTACAAGGTAACCTCTATCCATAATGGTGCAGTGTTCCTCGCATGTCAGTTGATTGCAGGCAATATAGTTCGCAAGAACCGGCCCACCCAAGTGACTGGATTCGTAGTTGACCTCACAGGAAAGTGCACGGAAGGACTACAGATGAATTGGGTGCAGTACCTTATAAACCAGTTGGAGCTTGATTGCAAAGAAGCACAAGACCAAGGGCATGAGTTCCACTTTAGCTAGCTTCTCATCCTAATCGCATTCATTGCATGGGAAATTCCGGAAGATGTGACCTTCCCCGACATCAATCCCTTCGAACATTTGGTCATGAAGTCCAGTACCTTGTGGTACTCTAATGATATAAACAAGAAGTGTCAATCTAATGTTGTCTTCCATACTTACTACAACCAGTTGAAACAAACCATCCAGTCCAAGCCTCGGATGACCTCGAATACCCTCCACAGGTTTCGGCCCTTAATGAAGTTCCACGTTGATCCAGGGGATCAAATTTTGCTCAAAATTCAAAGTCCTCAGAATCGCTTCAAATCGAATGAGAGCGTATTCATTGTCGTTACGAACCCAACACAACTCGTTTGGGTTCAAACGGACATTGGGAGCGAGAGAAATCACGTTCTGTTCAAAATGACAAACATGCAAAAAAAGGGATGCTAACTATACAGTCTGTACGGTTGTTGACGTGGCAGTCCGTACGACATGTGGTAGATTTGAGTGGCAGACAGTTGGCAGATGTGGATGAATGACATTGTGACATGTGGCAGTATTTGGTTGGTTGTACGGTGCCACATGGCACCCTGTTATTGGTTGCTTGTATAAAATATTATTGGAGTCCACCGGGTTCGACCCAGTGACCTCCACCCACGTGTATAACCTTTGAAAAGTTTGCATTGCCAACGCGCCACACCATATTCCTTGTTATATATATGGTTTCACACAAATTTAAATTTGAATTGTTTTGTGTTGGAGCAGGGGTCCGGACTGGGGCTTAGCCCCAGCCCCCGGTCGCATATAACGATACCATATGACCCTCTATCAATCCGGTTGGCATGCGCATGCGTTTGCATTTTTATTTGGTTTGTATTGTGGTTCAAATGGTTATCAAACCAATGACCCGACACTTGTCACGACCTCACTCGCCTTTAAAGTTTGAGCCACATTTGCACTTGTGCACGGTCATATGGGTCATACGACCACGACCTTGGCAGTTAGGGGCTAGGTGTGCCCGTAACCGTCCTACAGTTCACACCATTTGTGCGGTTGCGCCTGGTGCTGAGTTTTAACGCTTAAATATGCATGGGGGCTAGGTTGAGCCAACAAGGGGTGCAATTTGTAGATGTAGAGACAGCGAGTTTGAAGGGGGACTTCCAGGAAGCCTATCTTCTTCAATTTTTGGCCAAACGAGGTGCCGAAAAAGCCCAGCTAGGGGTTTTTGGACATTCTGAAGCCATTGGAGTAGTCCATTTGGAATTGTGAGCATTGTAAAGCACATTTTTTATCACTTTGAGAAAATAATACAAAAGATCCATTGGAAGTTGGACCAGGAGATGTAGCCCAAGAGAGGGGTGAACTCCTTTATCGTTTGTTGTGTTATGTGTTTTCTATTCATTGTTATTGTTGCTATTTATATGCATCTTGAATGAGTAAATTCTATTAAATTTGTTTTGCAAAGTTGATCCATTTTCATTTTAACACATAAATTTAACTTGCAAATATTTTCAAGAATACAAGTCTTCTTCATTTTTAGATCAAGTTGGTATCAGAGCATAGGTATTTGAAGACTTGATTATTTGCAAGTGTTTTTTTTTTTTCTGATGCTCACAAGGTTGAAACTCACAAAAGGAGAAGTTCAACTTGTAGAGCCAAGTTCTCATCCTTCAAGGAGGAAGCTTATATCATCACTGCAATTTTCAAGGAGGCATTTACCAAGTATGGCTCATGAAGAGAGTCATGAACATATTCCTGCAGAATATGAATATCTCAGAAAGGTTGTCATGGAAATGAGAGAGATGATGAAAATCTTGATGGAAAGGAATACAGGATTGCAAGGTGAAGGCTCCAACCCTTCAAAGCATAAGGGAGACAGTGGTGATAAAAATCCAAATGGAAATGGAGGGAATGGTGCTTCTCCACCACCCTCACCTCCATCTTCTTCTTCTTCTTCTACCAATTCAAGACCTCTTCTAAATTCTCCAAAAGGACATGGTAAAACTCCTTCACAAATTCCTATGTTAAAGCTTGATATTAAATTCGAATTTCCAATGTACAATGGAGAAGTAAATGCTGAGAAATTAGATAATTGGATTCGTCAGATTGAGGTGTATTGTAGGATACAAAAAATTCAAGATTATGAAACTAAGATTCAAATTGATTCTTTAAGATTGGATAGTGCAGCACTCATTTGGTGGGAATCCAAGACTTAGGAGGACATGAAGAAAAATGGTAAAATTTTAACCTCTTGGAATGATTTTATTGTTGCAATTAAAAGACAATTTTACCCATTGGCATATATGCAAAAAGATACTATGGATTGGCAAAATTTCAGACAAGCTAAAGGACAAAATGTACAAAGATTTACTCAAGAATTTAGGAGAAGAGATTTGGTTTTGGGAGTAGATTTGTCTTCTCAAGAAACTTTACTCAAATACATTGGAGCTTTACATAGTTATTTGAGACAT
>ML810230.1:101085-120330 GCA_009831015.1 Picea engelmannii
GGAAAGTATTTCTATGGACTTTGTAGGAGGTCTACCTATGTCTAGACGAAATCATGATTATCTTTATGTTGTGGTTGATCGATTTAGCAAAATGTGTATTTTGATGCCTTGTAAGAAGCAGGTTACAGCTGAACAAATGGCACAAATGTTCTTTCAAAATCTTTGGGTGCATTTTGGATTGCCTAAATCCATTATTTCTGATCGGGATTCTCAATTTGTTGGAAGTTTTTGGTTGATTTTATGGGCACTCATGGACACCAAACTGAAAAAGAGCACATCTTTTCATCCGCAAACCGAAGGTCAGACAGAAGTGGTAAATCGAATAGTGGTGCATCTTCTTCGTGGTTATTGTAGTAAGCATCCTAAACTTTGGGATGAGCATTTACACTACATTCAACATGCTTACAATCGAGCTAAGCACTCTTCAACTCAAACGTCGCCATTTGAAGCATGTTTTGGCTATTTGCCCAAATCTCCTTTAGATTTTATCTTTGGGAAGGATATTGCTATTGATGGTCATTATGACATTGATAGGGCAGAAAAGTTCATTGAACAAATTCAGTCGATACATCAAATGGTGCAAGAGAAGTTAGAAAAGAGTCAAGCCAAGTACGAAACGAGACATGACAAGCATCGTGTTGATCACAGTTTCCAAATTGGTGATAAAGTTTGGCTTTACATTAGTAAGGAGAGGCTTAAAGGAGAAGGTAAAAAGTTGAAACCAATTCGCTATGGTCCCTTCAAGATTATTGACAAGATTGGTAACAATGCTTTCCGTTTAGATTTGCCTCCTTATATGCAAATGTATGCAGTTGTTAATGTTGAGAATTTGAAATTATATCAGCCTCCTTTGATTGATGATCAAGGAGAGCATGTTTAGGTTCTGTCTATAGATGATTTATTCCCATAATATCATACAGAACTGCATGAAGACACAATCCTTGACAGGAGAATGCGAACATCAAAACGAGGAAATGTGGAGTATCTTCGAGTTGGTCTTAAAGGTACAAATCTAAGCAAAGCCAAGTGGATTGAGGTTGGAAAGGTGAGGGAGCTATACCCTCATCTTCAGATAGACTGAAAATAGTCTTTTGGAAGTCCAAAATCTTTCCAATGGGGAGGTGTGATCCAGGGGATCAAATTTTGCTCAAAATTCAAAGT
The DNA here is from genome assembly GCA_009831015.1 of Picea engelmannii. Taxonomy (NCBI): domain Eukaryota; kingdom Viridiplantae; phylum Streptophyta; class Pinopsida; order Pinales; family Pinaceae; genus Picea; species Picea engelmannii. The sequence goes on from ML810230.1 coordinate 102,247, forward strand.
GCTCGGAATTGCTTCAAATCGAATGAGAGCATAGGCCTCGTCGTTATGAACCCAACACAACTCATTTGGGTTCAAACGGACATCGGGAGCGAGAGATGTCGTGTTCTGTTCAAAATGACAAACAAGCAAAAAAAGGGATGCTGACTATACAGTCTGTACGGCTGGTGACGTGGCATTATGTATGACACGTGGAAGAGTTGAGTGGTAGACAGTTGGTAGATGTGGACAAATGACATTGTGACACATGGCAGTATTTGGTTGGTTGTACGGTGCCACGTGGCACCCTGTTATTGGTTGCTTGTATAAAATATTATTGGAGTCCATCGGGTTCGACCCCGTGACCTCCACCCATGTGTATAACCTTTGCAAAGTTTGCATTTCCAACATGCCACGCCATATTCCTTGTTATATATATATGGTTTCACATAAATTTAAGTTTGAATTGTTTTGTGTTGGCGCGGGGGTCCGGGTTGGGGCTTAGCCCCAACCCCCGGTTACATATAACGATACCATATGACCCTCTATCAATCCGGTTGGCACACATGCGCATTTTCATTTTTTATTTGGTTTGTATTGTGGTTCAAACGGTTATCAAACCAATGACCCGACACTTTTCACGACCTCACTCACCTTTAAAGTTTGAGCCCCGTTTGCACTTGCGCACGGTCATATGGGTCATACGACTATGACCTTGGCGATTAGGGGCTAGGTGCACCCGTAATCGTCCTACGGTTCGCACCATTTGTGTGGTTGCACCCGGTGTTGAGTTTTAACGCTTAAATATGCGTGGGGGCTAGATTGAGCCAACAAGGGGTGCAATTTGTAGATGCAGAAACAGCAAGTTTGAAAGGGGACTTCCAGGAAGCCTATCTTCTTCAATTTTTGGCCAAACGAGGTGCCGAAAAAGCCCAACTAGGGGTTTTTGGACGTTCTGAAGCCATTGGAGCAGCCCATTTGGCATTTTGAGCATTGTAAAGCACATTTTTTATCACTTTGAGCAAATAATACAAAAGATCCATTGGAAGCTGGCCCAAGAGATGTAGCCCAAGAGAGGGGTGAACTCCTTTATCATTTGTTGTGTTATGTGTTTTTTGTTCACTATTATTGTTGTTGTTTATATGCATCTTGAATGAGTAAATTCTATTAAAGTTGTGTTTTAAAGTTGATCCATTTTCATTTTAACACATAAATTTAACTTGCAAATATTTTCAAGAATACAAGTCTTCTTCATTTTTAGATCACACGTGGACTACCACTTCATTATATAACAATGCACACTGATGAGAACAAGCAGCAGTTGCAGTCATATTACAAGCTAATAGAGGAAGACTTAGAGGAAATCACTAAGGAATGGCTAGCGGACCTCCTTATTCCAGCCAACCCTACGAAGTTGTTCGATGTAGATAACCCATAAGTTGCGCAAGATACACCCGTACCAAGCAAGACGAAGAAGCCTGAAGAGGTTCACGATGTAGATAGCACATATGTGAGGATTGCATCCATTTTACTAGACGAAGGGGGTGGTGGCGAAGAGATCGAAGGTGCGGAAATTGAACAACAGAAAGGCGAAGTACCACTACCTAGGGACGAAGAAGACTCGTCGAAGAAATGGAAGGTTTCACCTCAGAAATCTTCCTCCCGAAAGAAACCTAGAACCCCTGTAACCAAGATTTGGACTACCCTCACATTGGATTATTTTAATTTCATCATTACAGCTATGAACGATGCTTCACAGGAGGTATTAGAGAAGAAGGAGGCGAAGCAAGAGAAGATGTATAATCATATCTAGGTTGAACTCCAAGGAGTGTAGCAGGCACTCGAGTCTATCCATGTAGTCTCCACTGTGCCTCTAACAGCAGGAATAGTAGAACCAAGAGATGAGCCAGCCTAATTGCACCAGACCGTCGGTAAAGTTGAATCTCTCCTTCAACGAGCTTAGGAAGAGACAACACAAGCCATCCAGGATTTGACACAGGTACATGGAATACTTATCGAGTAGCGTAGTGCTATCGAACGAGAAAAACTTGCTCTTCAAGCACAGTGGGACAAAGAGAAAGCAGAGCTACAGCAGAGCAAGGAGCAGTTGATCGTGAAGCAGCTAGAAGTAAAGGAACTGGTCAATAAAGCACTTCAATTTGTGACCATCATAGAAGTGATACCTGAAGAACAAATTCCATAGAAGGTGTTACAGCTTGAAGAAGTGATCCAATAGCTTCAACAGCGCATCACAGACCTGGAACTTTGTATTGTACCCGAGACCCCTCAAGAAATCAGAGACCTAAGAGAGGCAACTGCTCATAGCGCAGTTGGAATAATAAAATCCCTTGCCTTGGAGTGCAAGCAGTTGAGCTCTAGGAGTGCTCAGAATTATGAAAACCTCACGGAGAATCCATAGTTACAAGCGTTGGAGTCGCAACTCCAAGAAGCAAAGAAGCATACAGATACGTTACAGGCACAGCTAAAGGCCTTATCACCAGTCGAAAGGATGAAGAGGTTTCTAGAGAAACACACGGCCCAGCAACAGATCCACATGATCTAGACCAAAGTGATGGAAGTATCTCAATGACTTCAGCCAGTGCAAGAGAAGGCATGCCAACTGTTCACTAAAGTTGAAAGCCAAGGAGTAGAACTTGAACAAGTTGTGAGTGCAGCAAAAAAACACCTAGAATGACCAGTCAATGACACACTCATCCAGAAGTTCATTGAGCAAGAGGCAGTAGCATTGCAGCAGGTCACAGTAGCTCAAGCCAAGCTCGAGGCATTCGAGGCAGAATTTCTCAGACCAGAGTGACTTGGGATGAGTCACAGGTGAGTGTCGGGGGCTTGTTGGCCCTTGACCAAGTTTTGAAGTTACTTGGTCATATTTGACCCTTTTTGGGACTTTGACAACCTATCGAAGATGGAGCGACAGACAAAGCATAGATCAAGGGATCTCGGCCCACTTTCAGGTCCCTTTTTGGGTTTTGGGATAATGTAATGGGAAAGGGATGTCGGCCCGTGGGTTTACCCACATTTAGGCCCACTTTGTAATGTATAAATAAACATCTAGGCATCTAGTAGAGGAGGATTGTATTGTATATATGTGATATAGGCTAAGTTCCAAGAAGGGATCTGTGTGATCAAGAGTTTTTTTCATTCTGTATAGACTTGCAGAGCTTAGTGCAAGTCCATGTGTGAAGATATAGGAGGTTGTGTGTTGAAAGGCAAGGAAGAAGGATCTAGCGGGCTGCGCAGATCTTCTGTCCTTTGCGAAGTAAGGGTTTCTAGGTCTTTGTGCTTGTAACCGATTGGTCGATGATAATAAAGAAGAAGATTTGGTGGGCGTAGCCCCAGGGTGGGGGTGAACCACGTAAATCTATGTGTTATTCTTTGTGCCTTGACTTATTGTGCTTATCTCTACTTTTTCTAAGTGCTTCGATATATTTAAATGGATATATTTATCCTTTGTGCTTATTAGATGTGTATGAATAGTGGATCTGATATATATGAAGATTCTTAGTGTTGATCTACTGAATCTCATCTGTTTTAATTTTATTAAGTACTAAGATACCTTATATCTAAGTGAATGTTGTGATGCTCTGTGTTATCTATGAAGTATAATAAGGACTGGATATTGATGAATGATCGATGCTAAGTGCTCTATAAGTGATATAATCACATATATGTGTCCCAACTAAGGTTGCAGACACCTGAGTCTTGCAACCACCACTGCCTCTACATCAGGTGATACTTCATCTGCATCGCAGGGGTTGCCGAAAGGGTCGGTACTTAGGGTTTTGTTGGTGTGCTCTTGTAGAGTTGAACCCTACATCTTCCCTTGTGCCAACAAAGTGGTAGAGACTTACCGAACATGGGTTCCCTATTTATATCCCCTACCGCCTTTGGTTCCCATGCAAATTTTTTCCATAGGATTGGGAGTCCCTCATAGCTAATACATGACTTTATGTTGAGCCTCATTTCTCATTCATAAACACGTGGCCTTATACCCCGAGGACTCCCAAATGAGTTTAATTTAAGTTATTTTCCAACTCATCTTTAAAAAGAGAAAATATTGCCGAGTGATTTGTCCCTTTCACACTCGTTAAATTGGACTTGAAAGGTCGTGATTCTTAGTTAAGATCTTTTTCGACTCGTTATCAAAAAGTGAAAATATTGTCGAGTGAACTTGTCTCTTTCACAGTCGTAAATTGAATTTGAAAATACATCTAATTGGCACAGGTTTACCCCTTTTTTACACCAAGTAGACTAAAAGACATAAAAAATGACATTTTTGGGCGTTAAGTTATGATTGTGTCTCATGCCCCTGCTTGCAGTATTGATCCTATAGTCAGCTCTTGCTTTGCATTATAAACCGTTTTCCTCAACAGTTTTTTCATCCTCAACCAAGTAGATCCTTGTTTATATCCTTCACAATTTGACACCCTATACCTAGGAGGAAACTTTCCCTTGAGTGTCCATCTCCCTCATGCATTTCCGTACATTGAGAATAGGTATGTTCCACTACTGGAACTATTTTTTCTTACTTGCGACACTTGTTTCCTCCTCTGGATCATAGCACTCATTTGTCTATGAAAAAACAAAAAAAGTCGGGCAGGAAGGGAGTATTATCTTGTATTGGCAGCAGTTGTTTCGCCTTTGGACAGAGAACAAACTTATTGAGTCCATTCATCATCATAATTTTGGGATTAGCATGGCCTTAGGAAGCTGAGCTCGTTACAGAGTCCTCTCTAATGAATGGTTACTCTTCCAGTCCCTACAGATAATTTCATTGATGCCTCTTGCATATCATAGTTTCATCATTGGGTCTATGTTGTCGAAGTCCTCCATATGTCTCATGATCTTTCTCAAAGGAAGTCTATCAAACTGTGTCAGCCACTCCTCATAACTCTTGACTTTGCATGTCGGCCATACCCTCAGTTTTTCTTAGAATCACATGATATTGTAGTCCTATCATGCACCCTGACCCTACTTTCATCATTAGTAGGTAACCTTGAACCCAGCAGTCGACATTTCATCATTGGTCGTTCACTAGGTGGTTTACCTTGTGTTCGACGGCAAGACATCTATTCACACATTGGGATTCATGCAGTGTCTTGGATGCCATTAGCCTTATTGGTGGTTTCCTCACCTTTGTCAGCATTTTTCATCATTGGCTATTATTCAGAGGGTCTTTTTTTTGTACCACTTGCACTTGGCACACATGAAAGATGCATAGGGTCGTTCGTTCGTGAACATGCTCTTCGTCTGATTTCCACCAAATCATGAAGCTCCTGCTTTATACCTCGTGCTGACTGATGAGAGATACCTTAATGCTCTCCTTTCAGCGGGTCTCTTTCCATCGAATTCATCCCATTTATTCTGGAAACGGGACCTAGAGTCCTATGAGTACCTTGAGGCTTGCAGTCATCAGTGGTATGCTCTCTCACTATCGATAGTTAGGAATACATCAATGTCTCATGATCGATGGATTCTTCAGGTGTTCGACATTGACTCCTTTATTCACACTTGTAAGAATGTACTCAGTGCCTTTATATCTGCTTTCATTATTGGTAGGTTGTCTTACATTTGTTAACGGTATACATCAATGATTGGTAATCAAACGATGTCTCATTGTGTTTGACCTCAACTCCTTTATTCACATGATGTAGACTTGCACCCTTGTTGGATTGTGTAGAAAACTTGAAGACATGACTATGTGTTCGCGGCTTTCCTGATTTGTTGCTTCCTTTTCATTGGACTAGTACCTATATCACTTCAATGATCATGGGAGATCAGGTTGTACTCCATGGTATACAGATATCTTCAGATTGGTTTTGAGACTGGTTCTATTGGGCCTTGTTCTTGACTATGGCATCTATTGGCATGTAACTGCATTTGTATTTTCCTATTCATGGCCATGGACACATGTTTGGTATATTTTCACATGGATCTGCAGTGTAATTTTATTGGCAGTCATGTATGCAAAGTCAATGCAGAATGTAATGAGCAGCCAGTTCATTCATTTGGTTCCCTACCACTCCACTTCTAGGTTGTTTATAATGTATTCCAGCCATCACAGATACTCCTCTAACCTCACACATTAGGGGTCATCTGTTATAGAAAGATTTGACTCACCCTATGAAATCTTGTACAGAGGGCCTTATTCCATTTCCCTATGCAGAATTATCTTCCCTGTTGATAAAATCCAGAGAAAAAAATAAAAAAAATTCCACATGTACGCATCTAGCACACTATACAGCATGTGTATACACATGTTGCTATACTACAACTCGCGTACATCAAGATTTGTGCCAAAAAATGAAAATTAAATCTCGGGTTTCCATGTCATGACAGGAGATCTCTGATCCTTAGCCTTCCATATACTAGAAACGTTCTGACTCGACCCTCCAGCTCCATGTTGAAGGCTATAAATGAGCCAATTCCGATCTATGGAAAAGGAGAAAGAATTCAACTTTGAGAGAAAAGTTATTCTGGAGAAATTGTTTACTTCATATTGAGTCTGCATACCTTTGTCCTTTAAGTCTGAACACAGTGTTCAACCCCCAAGCTCTTCCCTTATTGATTGAGAACCTCATTGTTTCTCTCTTATGAGCTTGCCTTTGGTGGAGGATTGAAGTGGTGGAGGCTCAACTGGAAGGAACTTAGTTTCTTGGTTCTGAACTGTGCCGATGCGGAAGTCTTTAACATTTTCACTTATGTTGATCATTTATTAATAGAAATACTCTTCTCCCATCCAATTGATATCTTGCAAATATATTGAATTATTATTCCATGGGCGTAGTTGTCATGTTTAGTAATGGATTATGCTATCTAATTTGCTAACCTTTTATATTACCACCATATGCTTTCTTTTCTTGTTTTTTGAGAACTTGTTGCAGGTATATAGCTTTGGGTCTAAGTGCTCAACAGTGGACTTCATCGAACATCTGGACGAGGTAGGCCTCTTTCTTATCTCGCTTGCATATTGGTTTATATAGCATGTTGTTGGGATAGTTTTGATTTCTGCAGTCATTTCCGTCTATTATGGTTTACCCTATCCATAGAAAGGTTTTCCTCGTAACAAGAAGGTAAAATTTGAGTGAAATCCCCGAATTTCAAAGCAAATTCAAGCCAAAATTGCACTCATAATGGTTGTTATGGAGGGATCATTTCGACTTCCAAGTGACTGAATTTGTCTTAGATATGTGAGTTAGGAGTTTTCACGGTGGTCGCAATCTAGAAATAGGGAAAATTAGCTAAGCAGAGAAAGAACTTGCATGTGCTAAGTATTGGTGCGCAGTGTGTGTACACTAAATTTTGGCACTGCACGGTGTAAATATTGTGATGCACGCAAAATATTACTGCACAGAGTGTGTGCATTGGATATTGGCATTGCATGGTGTGAATTTTTTGATGCGCATCGAATATTGATGCAAGACATAAATAGTTGTGTGCACTAGATATTGGTGCCAAGATAAAAAGTTGTGTGCACTCAATATCAGTGTGTGGCATAAAAAGTTGTGTGCATTAGATATTGGTGCACGGGATAAAAAGTTGTGTGCACTAGATAATGTTGCGTAGGAAAAAAATTTGTGTGCACTCGATATCGGTGTGTGACATAAAAATCCATGTGCACTAGATATTGGTGCGTAGTATAAAATTTGCATGCGCTGGATATTGGTGTGCGGTATAAAAAAGTTGTGCACTAGAGATTGGTGCGTGATATAAAAATTGTGTGCATAGAATATAGGTGCATGGGTTGTGTGCTAAATCTTGGTTTTGTGCATTATGGATCTAATGTGTGTTGAATATTGGTGCATAATACAAAATTAATACGTGCATGGGCTTCAAAAAGGAAGAAGAGTAGAAGGATACCACACATGCAAAATTTTCCTATAGTCTCAAAATAAAAGGTCTGGAGCCAAAATGTATTTTGGCAATAACTAAAGAATATTAAATCATATTGAGATGAAACTTTTATGTTTTTGTCACAGTGTCGAGAACTATAGAATTTCTACAGATGGACACTAGCCAATTATGCTCTGATTTTCAAAAAAATGAAAATTACATGTTTTTGAATATCATGGTCAAGCTCAGTGGTAGGAGCACAATTAGTGCTAAAACTTGTACTGAGTGTCAGGAAAGAAAACATGAAAATATTGTGTGAAAGGATTGGCCAGATTCTAAGGATTTTGAAGTGGAGGTACTTAAATAAGGGAAAAAAACACTATTCCATGCCACTTTTGGGGTATTTTTGGGATTTTCAGAGGAGGAAAAGGGTCCCCGGATGGAAAATATGGAAAAATTTATTTACTTGACATTTTGTATACTCGTCAAGCCATAAAACTTTGGTTTAGTGAATTTTTTCCAGAAGCGTGTAGTTTGTCTGGAAAGAGGGGTGAAAAGGACAAAGTTGTCATTTCCATATTGTTTCAGTTTTTTACTAGAGCATCAAAATATGAGAGTTGTTATGAATTCATTTTCATCATTATTATCTATGTCTCATACAAATGTTTCCCTATTTTCTTAGATATTTACTTCTACAAGTAACAGATGTTGGTGTCTGGGATTAATTGCACTAGAATAAAAAGTGTACAAAAGGGGTAAATTAACAATATTCAGATGATTGTAAATTTATGTTCATATCTCATAATTGAGCAAGAAAGCAGACATTGGAAAGATCTTGGAGAGGAGGATCCATATGTAAACCCAGAAAAATGATCTATGCAGTTTAAGTTACAGTCAATGCAATAGAAGATGACTGGTGGAATTAAATAGCAAAAAAAATTATGCATTTTTTTTTCGGAATTGTGTATGTATATATTTTTTTATATCCAAAATTTATTTGCATGCACATTTTATTGTAGAATTTAGAGGTAGAGGAAGGAATTTTGGTTCATATATGAGAACCACAGTCATGGAGGATTCCCAAGGGTCCTATGGCCATGAGGAAGAGATCATAGGTCTACATTTCAACATGGTAAATATTGAGACATAATCTAATGGAAGAAGAGGTAGGCATGAGCCTGTAACTATGAGAATCTTGTAGAGAGAAGTGAATATCTATAGGGATGATAATGAAAATATTATGAAATCTCAAGAAGAGATATTACAAAGCTTGAACATGTTGTAGAGGTAAGTCAATAAAGACTCTGGCACAAAACAAGCAACTAGTGTTAGACAAGTGACAATATTCAGATCCCATAGCAGAAGGGATGAGCATGGGAATGATAGGAAATCAAGGAGTATGAGCAAACTCCATCATTCCCCAGGGAAATCCATTGGGATATTTAGTGCAATTTCAGGGCCAAGGAGTATCCCAAGTATGTCTCATGTCAGGAGGAAGAGGAGAAGGCATGAGGCAGACATATTGCAAGGTGAACTTGGGAAAATAAAGCCACAAAATTTCAATGGTGAGAATAGGAAGGGAGAAGAGGCCAAGTCCTGGATATTGGAAATGAAGAAATATTTCCAGCTACATGATTACAAAGGTAGATGCGAAAATCATACCATTAGGTTCAAATTACTACTTAATTGGCATGGATTGAAAGAAATTATGCCACACATGACTTGGAATTGGAAGCCATTGTTCATGCATTAACAATGTGGAGACATTACCTTATGCCTAGAAGATTTAAGTTAAGAATAGACCACTACGATCTAAAGCATTTATTTGGACAACGAACATTAAATGCCAAACAAACAAGATGGTTGGAATTTCTTAGTGAATATGACTTTGAAATTATCATATCAAAGGCAAGGAAAATCAGATGGCTCATACACTCATCAGAAGAGCTCACGAAATGCATATTTTAGCCATTAGTATGTTCAACACATATTTAAGAGACAAAATTTTAGAGGTTGCAAATTTAGATCAGCAATATCTAAAAATAAAAGAAACGTTATAGCAAGGCAATTTATAGCATAAAATTAATTATTATGAGTTGAAAGAGGATGGAATCCTCATGTACAAAGGGAAAATATATGTGCCAAATTTCAGAGAGCTGAAAATATAGTGCTATGGGAAATGCACAATGTGTCATATGTTAGGCACCCATGATACTAGAAAACAATTGCAGTTGTAAGAAGCCCATAGTTTTGGCCAAGAAAGAAGAAAGAAGTGGTTAATTACATAGTCAAATGTCTAGAATGCCAAAAGGTGAAAATAGAGCATAGACATCTAGTGGGGCTGCTACAGCCATTGCCCATTCGTGGGTGGAAATGGAAAGTGGTTACAATTGATTTTATTACAAAGTTGCCCAAAACAGTGAAGTAACATTATTCCATCATGGTGGTGGTATATAAATTAACTAAGGCAGCACATTTTATTCATGTGAAGACAACACACAAGGCAATGAATATTTCAGAGATATACATGAAAGAATTTGTCAGCCTACATGGGGTGCCTAAGGCAATTGTTTCAGATAGAGGTCCAAAATTCAAATCAAATTTTTGGAAAAGGTTATTCAAAGGCTTTGGGACAAATTTAAATATCAATACAGCATATCACCCAGAGTCAAATGGGAAAACAGAGAGGATTAACAGAATCATTGAAGACATGCTCAAAATGTATGTGATGGATCAGCCATCAAAGTGGGAAGACTACATCGACTTAGTAGAATTCACTTACAATAATGGGTATCAAGCCTCTTTTAAAATGAGCCCATTTGAAGTCTTGTATGGCAAGAAGTGTTACACACTAGTGAATTGGGATAACCCAGCAGACCAGGTTATGATTGGGTCAAATTCGTTAAAGGAAATGGAAGAGTAGATGACAAAGATTAGGAATAATGTAAAGGTTGCCCAAGACAAGCAGAAAAGTCATGTAGACAAGAATAGAGTTTTTAGAGATTTTAAAGTGGGTGAACATGTTTTTCTAAAAGTGAAAGTGAAAAGAAGTTCGTTAAGATTGGGTTGATGCCCAACGTTGGCAGCAAGATATTGTGGGTCTTTTGAAATCTTAGACAAGATAGGGCCAATTGCATACATGCTAGAATTTCCTACATTCATGAGAGTTGATAATGTATTTTATGTGGTTTTATTAGAGAAATATGTTCCTAACTATAACCACGTAATTGATCAGACTATGATCCAGGTGAAAAACAAAGAGGATTTATGGGTGGAACCAGTACATATCTTGGACAGGAAAGTCAAATTTCTCAGAAACAAATCCATAGGGTTGGTAAAGGTTCAATGGACCTGCTATAGTCCTGAAGATGCAACATGGGAGCATGAAGAAACTATATAGGAGGAATACCTACAAATTTTTGTCAATTTTGAAGAAAATAGAAACTAAAATGCAAGACTCCTTTTTGGGGAAGCTAGAGTTCTAGAAACACATCTCAGAATTTTGATCACCTGGGTTGATATTTCTGATAAAATAATGGTGCAAATCAATGGACTGAGAGAAGTGAAGCGAGTGCATTCCTTGGGTCAGCAGGTTGAGAGAAATATGAGATTTTGGTTGGGACTATTGTTGGAGGGTAAAATTGCAGAATTTTGTTTTATTTTCTGAATATTGTAAAGTGATGTAAACTTGTATATGAATTTGGCATGGAGTTGTGCATTGAGGATGGTACACAATTGTAGGGGATGGGGAATGTAACATCCCCACTATAATCCCTATTTTAATTTATGCATAATGTTGTGGTTATGCCCAAGCGATGTAATATGTGAATGTATTTTCTTTTTTAAAACCAAAACAAATGGTATGGCAGTTGTTGGGGAATATGGAAAAAGATGGGGCTTGAGTTTTCCACAAGAGAAGAGAGTGTCTAAGAGGGTTCCAAGGGGGAAATTAATTTTGGGTATTAATTCAACCCATTTTTCCTGAATTTTATTATCATTGGGGATAACTTCCAATTTTATGTTTGAGTGTACAAGAACCCAAATCATTAAAATCGTGTAAGAGGGTGGGTGTGAGAGTCACATCCCATATTTATTAGAGAGCATGGTGGGATAAAGTAAATCAACATTGGGCAGAGTGAGCAGTCAACTATCTTTGGAAAATAGAGGAAATTCATACAGGAAGTTACAGACATATTTTACACATTGATTTTTACATGAAAATCAAGCGGAGAGCAGAGAAAAAGAGCATTGGAGATAGAGCAAGACGTTTGGGTGAATTCCAGAGAAAGTTGGAGTGATTTGGAGTTGAATATTGAAGATCCTAGTTTCCAAGCATGAAAAGTGAACTCTTGTGTGAGTTTCACTGTAAAAACAAGTGTTGTTGTTGTTTCTAGTAGTTTTCCTGACAGTGTGTTCCCTTGAGTTCTCAATAGAGAGATTCATAGTTACATGTGCCAAAGAGACCTTGATAAATGAATGGGATGCCTGATGGATTGAGAGAAGTGAAGGGGTACATTCCTTGGGTTGGGGAATTCAAGAGGAAGAGAGCTAGAGGAAATTAGGGATAGTTGTAGGAGAATACCAATGGGTTGTGGGATATTGAGTTGTGAGTGGATGATGAAAGGCACCCTTTTCTTGTGTATTCCTAGCCCCAGGTCAAGGGTGACTTATTGTTGAGATTTGGAATATAAAGTCTATGGTTGGGTGGAACATCCTTCCCAAGTAGTTGGTTCTACAAATATTTTAAAAAGATAAGTGTTTATTTGTTTTCTTGAGTTAATGCATGACTCTAATTTTTGTGTGTTTTACTCTGTGCATGGGAATGAATTATACAATGTTGTGGTGAAACTATTAATAGTTGCATTTATGTTTTTAATTAGTATGGACAATTGTTTGAGCTTGATTGTCATCTTGTTCATAATTTTAGGTTTAAATGTATTTGTTAATCGATTTTAGTAGTAACAGTAGTGGATTCTGGTGTGGTGATCGAATCGTCGCATCCGTCGGGAATAATTGTCGTGCATAATACAAAGCATCTTTCCTGCACGCAATACAAAATTTGTAGCATGCACAGTTGTCTCAGTGAAGAGACAAAATTCATGTTAGCTAGCATGATGTAGTTGCATTTACATAATTGGTATCCACAATGGTTAAATCTGTCTGTAATTTGTAGTTGGTAAGATAACGCAAGTTAATTAGTAAAAAACTTTTGAATTTATGTGTATTTTTTGCAGGTAATGTTCCTCAGTTAAGTTGGAGGACATTACACTACCTTTCTTAGTCAAATTTTGATCACCATGCTTCTTCTTGTTAGTTTGTTCAACATGGTCATGTCCTTCCCCTGTTGATTTCTTTCTCTGTAATTATGTCAACCTTTTCGCTTTAACAAATGGGCCTACTATTGACCTCAAGTTCCCCTTCATTAAGCAATTTCTCGTACACTCTAAAATTGGTAAACCATAGAAAGAGTCAAACACATAAACCTTAATATTTTCTTGGGAAAACATTTTCCACCTTTAGCCAATTTCAACTGAAGTTCCTTCAAACGAAACATATAATCTTCAATTATTTCAAAGGAGAGAGGACCTAGAGAGCTTAATAATTTCTCAATTTATGTAACTTGACCTTCATCAATTTTATCAAACAGAGTCTTCAGCTTCTTCCAGATACCATTCGATCAATATATCTCGCTTATAATAAAGTGAATCTCCCTATAAATGTAGGTCATTATGACTCCTATAGCCTCATCCTTATTCTAGTCAATAAATAAAAATTGCAGGTCATCCTTCTAAACTAGAACCACATTTTTTTTAACTACCATATGATTGTTGAGGCCTCAACAACCCCCTTAAGTCGATCAGTTTGGGGACCCACTTCTAAATTTGTAATCAAGCCTCTTCAACTATGCTTTGTTCTACTTGAATTTATTCTTTTAAAGGCCGAGAAATAAATGATATCTTGTTTCTCACTGATTTATTTCTAATTAGATGTATTTTTTATTGTTTTTCATTTTAATGCATTTCTAATAGTTTTCCGCAAATTGCATCATCTAAGATTTGCAAACTCGATGTCCTACATTCATGATCACGTTATATGTATCATATATTTTTCTCTTTAACCACTTGGATTTAACTCACTCTAACCTTCTGAGACATATTTTATAGCCTTGTCTAGCACACAAAAGTTGTTTTCCATCACAAGCCAACTTAGAACTAAGTTTTGGGAAAAATCAACACTTTCGCCAAGAGTTAGGTTTCAAATGCATCAGAGGTCAATGCGCCTTTTTTTTTAATTAACATATTTAAACTACTTATAAATCTTGTCGACATTAGTTAACATCTCAAAATTCTATATGATAAAGATAGGGGATGAGCCGAATGAATTCAATTTTGGTTGAGAATCATCCTGAGCAGGACTTAGACTTTTATTAAAAATTTGATTTGTGCATAATTTTAGGTTATCAAATGAATTAACATTTTAACTTCAAGAAAATATTATTTATAGGTTTTAATGGATTGCAAACTCAATACAATAGACAGAATCTAAATTCAAGGTACAAAAGCACGAGAACACGCATTTATGATTTCCCATCAAATCAAGTTGTTGAACTGTATCATTTATGAAAGCCATGGAGATGGTTTTGAGTAGGGTTGTGTGACCATTCATTGGAAAGACCCATTTGTCCTCTTCATACAAAAAAAAAAATAGTTCTTCAATCAAAGGTCATACAAACAAGTTATAGGATTACTAAGCCATAAATCAAAAATAACTATTTAGAGAGGTTTTAAAACCTCCCAATAATCTTATCTGAAGGGTTGAAATAATAGACCATCAAGGGAGTTTCAAATATCGCAATCACACATTTTTGTTTTTCTTGTGATAGGCTATCGACAGGCTATCAATGGAATTTCAAATATTGTCATTGAAGACATCTTTAATTTCCTCCCAATAGGACATGTAAGGATTCAAGTAAGGGATCTTTAAAGTACCTAGGAAATATATCAAAGAGATGCAAAATAAAGCCATTGGGGATTCAAAATAAGCCATCTCAACAATTCAAAATAAAGTCATCATAGAAGATTTGAAGGTATTAAAGAGTTATTAATTAAGTCATCATCGAAGACTTCAAATGTGTTGTAGATTTAAGTGCAAAGTATCAAATATTATCGACATCAGTGATCTTTTGGCCATAATGTCCATACAGATAAATAAAAAATCACCAACTAATTCCTTTTTTTATTACAAACCTGGATGGAAATACAAAAACTATCATACAAAAAAATTATTGATCGAATAGTTGAGGAAGCAAGTTGGCATCACCCATGGGGTAAGAAGCTCTATGTATATGTAATGGCAATAAGAGAGTTTTCTACCGCATGATTTTTAGTTCATTATTGTGTGTTATCTTGGTAGGCCAAAAGTTATCATATCATTTAAGCAACCAGGAATTGCTCTTGTTTTTGTCAAACCATTGGCTTAGAAATTGTCCCTATGTAGATCATAGTTTAGTTCTACTCAAGAACTAAGGCTGTCAATACAAAAATTCAAAAGCCAAAATGCATAATAAATATAAATCTATGACACCTTCCATCAACATGAGTTTGACGACTATCGTATATGATGGTGGTAGTGTACAAATATGCATATGTGATTATCATCCCAACCTCCTCGATGATGATTTCATATAGTCTCTCACAATGCCTCATGAGGCACCTTCTTACCATGAATGCTCTGATAGATTTCTTGGGAAATTAAAAGATATGCTCGATTCAATGTTGGTGGTTGATGGACAATTAATCTATGAAGCCCTTCACCAGAGCTTCAGGGTTAAACAATAGATCTTGTAATCTAAGTGACTTTTTCTCTTAATAAAAATATCTCGTATGAACATAAGAAAGAAGTTTATGATGTATTCATATTTGTCTGGAATATAATTTATATTTGCATGAGAGTGATTTCTCATGAATTAACTACTTAAATCTGAAATTTCACATTCCAAAGTTCAAAGTAGACTCATATCATAGTTTCATTATATATCATAACTTTTTTTTAGAGAATAATAATAAATTAGTAAAATACCTCTCCTGAAGAAGTTTATGTCCCTTGATCATATTTTTTTGTTTCCTCTTGTCTATCGTCAACTACCTGAAATCGGATTTTTCCACCCAACCAACTAGGAATAACCTCGCTAGCTCCCCAGCTCTAGGAAAACCTTGGGTGATCTCCTGGCCTCTCATGCCCAAATTCACAAAACTTGATCCCACCAATATATCCAAGAACCCAAGTCAAATTGCACTCCTAATAAAATTCCTTGAGTCCAGTTCCCACAATGTTCTTCAAACCATTTTCCTGATTAATGGTTTTCCTCCCTCCCCAAAACCATCATCCTCCCTCCAACATACGTAATTGTTAGAAAAGCAGGACCATGGAGCAATAAAATAAAACAAATGCGGAAACAAAACACAGAAAATACACAATACAATAGAGACACAGATTTGCGTGGTTCACCCAGTGTGGGCTACGTCCACCAGAGAAATTGTTAGGTCCTTCCTTTATTATTATCCAGCATATGAAGGGATACAACCTACAGCAAACCTGTTCTAACTTTCTCTTCTTTCTCTCACAGTCTCCTATCTCAGAATACAATATTCACCATCAACCATAGTCGCAATACATTTCCCTCATAAAAGAGGGTTGCCTTCTAGGGAAAAAAACCCTAACATAATCTCTACCGTAAGATCTGTGACCTTATAATGAACGGTCTAGATTTACAATGAAATTACAATATACATTTACAAGGCAATTTTTCCTTCGGGGGCTTCGCCCTCGAACCCCCGCTGGGGGGCCGCTTTCCCCCAAACCCCGCAAAGGGGGTACCCCCCCTCTGCACTCCCCCGCGTGGAAGAGTGTACATACTTCTAGGGTGATAATATTTTATGGGGTATAAACACGGATGAAAGTAAAAGACCTCTGAATCAGGAAGATAATCAGGCTCCACAACCAACAATCTCCCACTTGGAGACTGATCTCAACAACTCCACCGTTGTTGTATATGATGGACTCTAAACCTTATTGGACCTGGAAAATTCCTCATCTTCATATTCATTCTTGAAGACCAACTGAAACTGAGCAGGAACTCAGTTTCTCCCTGGTTACTCCCTTTGTTAACATGTCTGCAGAATTTTGGCTAGTGTGTATCTTTTCCAACTTCAAATGTCCATCTTCCAAGGCAGATCGTATGAAGTGGTACCTCAAATGTATATTCTTAGTATTCGAATGGAAGGCTTAGTTCTTGGCAAGATGAATGGCACTCTCACTGTCACAGTACAACCTGTTATTCTCTTGCTTCTTTCCCAATTCCTCCATAAACCTCTGTAACCAAATCATATCTTTACTAGCCTCTATAGCAGCAACATACTCTGCCTCTATTGTTGAAAGTGCAACAACCTTTTGCAATTTTGAAATCCAACTTACTGTTGTTCCACCTATAGTAAACACATACCCTGTGGTACTCCTCCTGCTATATTTATCACCTGCCATATATAAATCAACATATCCTTGTAGAACAGTTTCTGAACCTCCAAAACATAATGCATGATTAGCAGTACCTCTCAAGTATCATAGAATCCAATTTATTGCCTCCCAATGTTCTTTACCTGGATTGTTCATATATCTGCTCACAACTCCCACTGCATGTGCAATATCTGGTCTTGTGCAAACCATTTCATACATCAAGCTGCCAACTGCTGATGAATATGGGACCCTGGACATGTATTCTATCTCCTCCTGTGTCTTGGTACACATTTCCTTAGTTAATTTGAAATGGATGGCCAAAGGTGTACTAATTGGTTTTTCTTTCTACATTCTAAACCTCTTCAACACCTTCTCTGTGTACTCACCCTGAGACAATGTCAGTTTGTGATTTTTCATGTTTTTTATCCTTCATCGCAAATGAATTGGCTAATTTCTTCTTGAGCACATTTATATCCTGCATATTAGACCCTGCAACAAGCATGTCATCTACATACAATATCAAGATAATAAAGCTTCCATTTTCTAGCTTTTTAAAAATAAACACAGTGATCAGAATGACATCTACTATAACCATATTCTATCATAAACCTGTCAAACTTCAGATACCACTACCTTGGAGCTTTCTTTAGGCCATATAATCTCTTCTTCAACCTGCATACCAAATTCTCCTTCCCTTTGACCTCATACCCCTGTGGTTGCTGCATATAAATCTCTTCCTCCAAA
>ML810230.1:120713-150213 GCA_009831015.1 Picea engelmannii
ATTAACACCATATCCAATAAAGGTACACTTCTTGGATTTTGCCTCAAGCTTTGTTCTATTTTCTTTATCAATATGGACAAATGCTTCACAACCGAAATCTTTCAAAAAAGAATAGTTTACCTTTTTTCCTATCCATTCCTCCTCTGGAATTCTACCATCCAAAGAGCTTGAAGGTCCTCTTTTTATCAAGTAAATAGCAGTATCTACAACATCTTCCCAAAACTGTAAGGGCAAACCAGCATGCAATCTCATACTCCTTGCACGCTCTATGATTGTCTTGTTCATCCTTTCTGACACACCATTTTCTTGTGGTGTTCTTGGAACTGTCTTCTCTCTACAAATTCCATGGTATGAACAGTAATCATCAAACTCCTTGTTCCAATATTCACCTCCATTATCTGATCTGAGACACTTCAACTTTTTTCTTGTCTCATTCTTAACCAAAGCTTTCCATTTCTTAAAAGTATCAAAAACATCAGATTTTTGTCGAATGCAATAAACCCAAGTTTTTCTAGTTGCATCATCAATAAAAGTAACATAATAATGAGAGCCACCAAGAGATTATACCTGAGTTGATCCCCATACATATGTATGCACAATCTCTAACCTTTCACTCTTATTTTCTTTTCCGACTCTGAGAAATCTGACTCTCTTTTGTTTTCCATAACACAATTCTCACAGAAGTCCAAATCAATTTGTTTAAGATCTGGAAAAAAAATTATTTTGTGAAGTATTTGCATCCCCTTCTCATGCATGTATCCAATCCTATGATGCCACAGTGTTGTATCCACTCCTGTAGAAGCTAAAGAGATAGAAGAGTCAGTATTACCAGTACATAAATACAATGTACCTACCTTCTCTCCTTTCACTATCACCAATGATCCTTTGATGACCTTCCACGTCTTATCTGTAAATATGGATATACAACCTTCACTTGCAACCTGGCCTGTTGAAATTAGATTTTTCCTTAAATCTGGAACATGGCTTACCTCTTTCAACAGCCATTGGTTTCCATTGCATTGCTTTATTTTTACCTTTCTCATTCCAACAATTTTGCATGGTGCATCGTCACCCAAATGAACCTGTCCAAAATCACCTTGAACATAATCTAGAAAAGGTTTCCTATGGGGTGTGGCATGAAATGAAGCCCTTGAATCTACTACCCAAGACTCAGAAATATTATCTACAGAAAGAATCAAAGCATCTTGTAACACATCACCTGTTACATTTGCTTCATGATTTCTCTCCTCTTGTCCATCTCTTTGTTTCTTTGGAGCTCTGCAGTCTTTCTTCAGATATCATTTATTCCCACAATTCTAGCACTCTATCTTTCTAAGTCTAGATTTGGATCTTCCCTTCCTAGAATTCCCACGGTTCCCGAAACCCCTTCCTCTATATTTTTGTATTCCCTTGTTCTCCATGTTTAACGCATTTCCTGATGTCTCACCTATGCTTTTCCATCGCATTTCCTCACTAAGGATAACACCAGCAACATCATCAAATTTTAAAGTATTTGAACCAAAGACAGAGTTACTTACATCCATGACCAAGCCGTTCCATCTTTCTGGAAATGAGCACAAGATTAAAAGAGCCCTGACCTCATCATCAAAGTCCACTTTTACATAACTTAGTTGATTAGTAATCGTATTAAAATCATTTAAATGATCTGCAACAAACCCACCTTCTGACATCTTCATATTAAATAATCTCTTCACTAGAAATACCTTATTGGACGTCGAGGGTTTTTCATACAATTTGGTCAATGCATCCATCAAACCCTTCGTTGTCTTTTCTTTTGAAATATTTAAAGCCACCGACACTTCCAGGCTTAGCCGTATCATTCCTAGAGCATTTATTTCAAGAATCTCCCATTCTTCGTCCTTCGTAGCCGTCGACTTCTTTTTTATTCTGCCCAATGGTAGGAATAGATCCTTTTGATATAAATAGTCTTCCATCTGCATCTTCCATAACTGGTAGTTTTGGCCGTTAAATTTATTGACCCTAAACTTTCCATCTTCCGACAATGCTCCCACTCGAACCAGGAACCCTTCTTTCCTGCGAATTACATTTCGCTTTGATACCAGTTGTTAGAAAAACAGGACCATGGAGCAATAAAATAAAACAAATGCGAAAAAAAAACACAGAAGATACATAATACAATAGAGACACTGATTTATGTGGTTCACCCAGTGTGGGCTACGTCCACCAGAGAAATTGTTAGGTCCTTCCTTTATTATTATCCAGCATATGAAGGGATACAACCTACAGCAAACTCGTTGTAAATTCATCTTCTTTCTCTCACAGTCTCCTATCTCAGAATACAATATTCGCCATCAACCATAGCCACAATACATTTCCCTCATAAAAGAGGGTCACCTTCTCGGGCAAAAAACCCTAATATAATCTCTATCGTTAGATCTGCGACCTTGTAATGAACGGTCCAGATTTACAATGAATTTACAATATACATTTACAAGGAAATTTTTCCTTTGGGGGCTTCTCCCCTGAAACCTCGTTGGGGGCCCGCCCGAACCCCGCAGAGGGGGTACCCCCCCTCTGCACTCCCCCGCGTGGAAGAGTGTACATACTTATGGGGTGTAAATACTTCATGGGGTATAAACACGGCTGAAAGTAAAATACCTCTGAATCAGGAAGATAATCAGGCTCCACAACCAACACAAATAATATATTAAATTAATGTATCTAATTAAATCAATAACATTGTCTCTAATTAAATCAATTAATTTAATTAATCACATTAACTCTAAATCAATCAATTAAATCTATAATAACATCAAAATATAACTAAATTAATCAATTTAATAATAACACTAAATTTCATTAATTCAATTAACTAAAACAATAACTTTAACTTCAAACAAATAAATTAACTTAATAAATAACATTAACTTTAATAAATAAATTAGCTTAATAATTATACTAAGATATTATACACCCATGTCAAACAAACATAATTCATATTTTAATACATTATAATAATACTAGTGTACACATGCAAGGTATGTATGCATAGCTAGTGCATACATAGCTCGTGCATGTATTGATGACATGCTGAGGCCTCAACACCTTCCCAAGCCAGCTAGCTTGGAGACCCTCCTAAAATTTTCCAACTCAGATCCTTTGATTGTTGCACCCATTAGTCATGTTCTTTTGATTTTCAATGGTTAAGCGATTCATGTTTGATTGGATCATTGTTGTTTGATTTCTTGTTGGTTTTGAGCTATGTCATGTTACAACCTTGATTGAGTGTGATGATACGCATGGAAAGTTTGTTCATGGTGCAAGCGATTGTCATCATGCCTATCACATCTGCATGTGTTTTGCACCTCCTGGTTCCTTAACTAACCCTGATCATAAAAGTGTTATTTATCGTTATGTGGGTTGATTATAATGTCTACAAGACATAGGTTGGATCTCAATTGCATCTTAGAAAACAATTGGTACTACTATCACATACTCGGTATTAGGTGCTCCAAACGTCAGTTGGTTGTTTCGCAGGATAATATTTATTGGTCGTTAATGGATGACCTCAATTCCAATGGATATTGAGAGCCTATATAACATAGATGTCGCAGAAATTGAAAATTTTGAATTCAGGTGAAACAAGAGCAAGAGCGGGGCCCGAATTTTTATTAAAAACTAACTTTACTCGTAATTTTGGGTACTAGTCAAAGTGGATTTTTCTCCTCCAAAATAGGCCAAATACATGTTTTACAGGATCATGAATCCAAATCCACTAATGGAATTGAAATCCAAAGTCCAGAAGTGCCAAAATGATCATTGAATATTTCTCGTCAAACAAACCTCATTAACCATGAGACGGTTAAAGTGCTTGAATGAAGTGGTAGCTTCTCTCACTAGGAACCACTCTTTGTGCTATCCGCATTGCAAAAAATGACATCTAAATCAAACATCATATGGGTGAATTATGGATCTTTGAAGTTAGGATAGGTTGCATCAAAATCCCCCTTTAAACACATTAAACCTACTTGATTTGTGGCTTAGTAATCCTATAACTTGCTTGCATGACCTTTGATTGAAAAACTATTTTTTTAGTATGAAGAGGATAGATGGGTCTTTCCAATGAATGGACACACAACCCTACTCAAAACCGTCTCTGCAGCTTTCATAAATGATATAGTTCAACAACTCGA
This sequence comes from Picea engelmannii, assembly GCA_009831015.1. Classification (NCBI taxonomy): domain Eukaryota; kingdom Viridiplantae; phylum Streptophyta; class Pinopsida; order Pinales; family Pinaceae; genus Picea; species Picea engelmannii. The sequence goes on from ML810230.1 coordinate 124,889, forward strand.
TTTGATGGGAAATCATAAATGTGTTCTTGTGCATTTGTACTTTGAAATTATAAATTGTCAGTTGTATTGAGTTTGAAATCCATGAAAACCTATAAATAACACATTAAACATCATGGAAGAACCATCAAAATGACCACAAATCAAACTTAGGGAAGCAAATCGAAACTTCTCACTTAGTTTCTAATTAATTTATGCATGTTTGAATACCTTTTAATTTATGTTTTGAAGTTATATGTATGGGAAACTCATGTATTTGGTGATGAATGGAAACCAGTTAATAGTATTGAAAGAAAATCATACACAGAAGTTTGAATACATGGTGTGTGAAGGAGTGAACCATAGAAATATGGATTCTCTACGTGGTTATTTGGTACACAAAAGTCTACTTGCAAATGCTATCTACGGCAAATGATGATATACCAGCACGTGAGAAACCATCAAGAAAAAGGGAATCAAGCCCAAATGGCAGGAGAGGAAGTATAAATCTCATGGTGGGAAAGGCTCAAGAAAAGAGGCAAAAGGGACCCATAGTGTCAAAATCATTCACCACATTGTATGAGTCGAAATCAAGCCAAAAACCCATGATGGCCCACCAGCACTGAAAGACAAATTCGAAATGTGAATGTACATGATGTATGATATATTAAATCGTAAACATTTATGTTGTCATTATTCCCTCATCATTCCATAGAGGACAAGGACAAATTGTGAAAATGGTAGGTCAAGATTCAGAAAGACAGAAGGTCAACAATCAACCTGAATTTCAAAAAATAATGGGATTTTACTCAAAGGAGGGGATTTTGACTCTTGGAGCTTTCATGTACTATTGTTGAAACTTTAATGAGAAGAAGCCTATTTGGCCAAGCTAATTTTCTAGGGAACTCAGATTCTTGTGTTGCACTTGTTGTGGACTATTTTTCTACCTTTTCTCAACACTGGAGTTGTGTAAGAATGTATCTCAGATTGTAGACTATTATCATGTGTGGTTGCTGCATTTTTATTTTTGTTCTTTGGGAAATATTTGTCTGAATATATGAACATAAGACTGTAAATGATTGTTTAAATGCTAGACTATCATGGGTTTGCAGTTATTTACTCATATTCTCATCTCTGTTCTATGTGAACTATTTCTCAATCCATTAATAGGAGAATGTATGGTTATGTGCTTACTTAATGGTTAACTTTGGATTCATCCAAACGCATGCATCTTAGATTAGTTTAATTTCACTCTTTAGTTTAGAAACCATCGTCGGTACACTGGGTCGCAACCGGTAAACCCCAAAACAATAATGGTTGTCATGATAGAATATGGATGGGTTCGTTATTGCAAATGGTGTGTGATATAATTGGGACTTATCACCAAGGGTAACCCCTATTTTTTATCAAGGTCACACAAATCGCATCAACAGAATTGGCACTAGAAGGAGGCTCGAATGACAAACATGCCCATGTGGAGCCATTTCAATAAATTGTTTTAATTGGTCCATGGCTCCTCTCCCTATATATGTATGGGACCACTCTTTGAGTCTCCCGAGACCCTCAGGTGGCATCTCAGTCAAGGAAGTTACTCTCTTGTCAAACTTGAAGTTTGATGGTGAAGGGCATGTCTCTACGTTCATGCACCTCAATCAATTTAACATCACACGATGGAATCTTAAAATTGTTCAAGATGATGAAATTTGTCAATTATTTGTTCTCACATTAGAATGACGGATTAAATCATTGTTTAGGACATTGCCAACGAAATCCATACACAGTTGGAAACAATTCACGAAAATCTTTATCACTGCTCGTGTAAATTATGATTATGAAGAGCTCTTTAATGAACTTGAAGAAATTCATAGGGTTAGAAATGAACTTATGGATGATTTATTTTAAATATTCACGCAAATTTATTGTAGATTTCTCGAAGGTGACAAAACCTCAGACCAAGAAATTATTAACTCATTTTCATATCTTCTCTCTATTCTTGAAGGTGACAACCTCGAAATGGAAAAGGCCTCTGATCTACAAAATATCATTTAGCATTTCTCTAATCTATATATACGTAATGAAGATTCAATCACCTCCCATCCCAAAGAAATCTTTTCAAACATACAGACCATACAAACCTACCCTCCGACATATAATACCTTGCAATCTAATTTTGAAGCACAACATGAGGTTAATGTTTCATAAGATTATTTCAAATCTGTATTGAATGAAGAATTGATTTGTGAATCCGTTATAGATTTGAATGATAATTTAGCATTGGAAAACATAGTGACTATTGTTCCTGAGATTAAACTTAAGGCTCAAAGAGTAATGTCAGGCATCAGAAAAGTTTGATGAGAATGTTTTTAAAGATTTTATTTTTCTACCTTTAGTTATAAGAGAAAAGATCCTTAAAAGAAAATAACAATATGGCAGCACAGAGTCCGTATTTCGTGTCTAAGTCACAATTGTAATATCGAATGGTGTTGAGGAAATTTACAAAATTGTTAAACAAAGTAAGGCATCAATTGTTGAATAATCTCACCTTGTTGCAGTGGAAGAAAATAGATAGTGCACCCTCTAATAAAGTATAAAGTACAGTAATTCACATAGCTCACAGGTCTTGTTTTACTCACAGTAAATACAGAGGAAAAATTGTTCACTTAACAAATTACTGATATAATACGATTATAGTAGTTGTGATACTAAATTTCAATCAAACATATATCAAGGAAATGCATAGAGAAATATTGAAATATGGGAATACAGGAGAAACACATAACCCAAACTGAACAAAATTTGGAATCTATGTATGCACTTGTATTAATACTCAAAAGAGAGTTTTTCTCTATTACATCTGGCAAGAGGCAGCCTCTAATAGATCTTGAGTCTATGTATTTATTCAAAACTGCCACAACTCAAAATAGTTGGACTTCTTATAATTAAAAATAGAAAATATTTGAAATAAGAAAACAATGCATAGAGAACGATGAGCTTCGTTGGCAATATCTCCTATCTCTTTGTCTGTTGGTAGAAACGCTTCATTTCCTTATTCCTTTAAGCCAGATACATCTGTCTTCTGGTTTTCTTAATAATTAGGCATAATATCTTAGTCGTTGTAGTCATGTTTCCATCTGTCCCTCCAGCCATGTTTAGTAATGCAATGACATTTTCTTACTACTTACAACTGTGTTTGTTTTACCATGCTCAATGCATTGGTTGCATCTATCTAAAAATTCCACCACCAACTTTGATGGCTTAATTGTTTCATTCACCTCGAAAGTGTATAATTTCCTTTCCACTTGAGGTAGCCTTCCTTGGATTATTTTCACTTCTTGAGCTAATGTCTAGAACTGTGAAATTGGGTCCACTAGCCATTTATTTATTTTAAGAAGTTCAATCTGGCTCAATTCCTGAATAACTACCAAAGTTTCCTCTTTTCTCTTTCTAGCATTATGTTGGTTCATCTCAATATCTATTTGCCCCAAGGCCTCTACAATACTGCTTCCCTCACAGTCAATCAATCTCTTATCTAATGATGATAACGTTTCTTGGCAAGCATCCTTCACCTCTAGGGCTAATCTCTTACTCTCTGTCAAATTCGCTTCCCACACCTTCAAGGCCATGTCACCTCTTATTTGTTCAAAAGGGGAAACACGAGGAAAATAAGGGATATTATCATTCTATGCCAATAAAATGGCTTCTTCAAAATTAGCTCGAGCTAAGCGAGCTTCTCTTTCCTTAATATAAACATCCTTCAGAGCAAGTTCTATTGCCTGGTAGAATTTATGGATGGCATCAACCTTTATAAAAAGATCATGTTGGGCCATTTCCAGTTTCTCATTTATTTCCAACGCTTGGGTTTGGAAGACTAGAATTTTTATCGAGGCACCTTCGGTCACCTTCAATCTAGCTTGCAGTTTTCCTATAAATTCATCGCGTTGAATGATTAGACCGTGGTCGGCCTGTGACTTTCGGTGGATCTCCTCAAGGTTAGCCCACAGTTGTTGGATTTGATGTATGTCATAAGCTCTGGTTTGCTCAAATTCTTTGCTCATCTTACTCTTTACAGTTTGTTCTATGGTCAGTATTTGATCTTGCAACTCCCCTACCAATAAGCTTGTATGTCTTAGTTTCTCTACCAGATTATCCACAGACCACTGGTTTGCAGTGGCAAAGGCACCTAATGAACCTACAACTTCCTTTACGAATTCTGAATCATCGCGATCATTTCCATCATAAAAAATCCTCTGCCTTTTGGTTATCACTCTATCCTTCTGATGTGATTATATTTAGACGATGGCCCTCTATTTCTGGCTAAAGAAAAAATCTGAAGGAGGCATCTCTTCGGGCAAGATTGGGGTGAGATCACCTACAAAAATGACTTCGGAACTAGGATTTCTGAAACTAGACTGGAGAGGTGTCGATGAAGTAATAGGAGTACCAATCTCCATAGATTGTTGTTGCTCTGTTGTATTGGTAGCAGATGTGGCTGGTGTTGAAGGAGATGCATCATGTCCTTGCTTCAGGTAAGCTTTGAGATGAGCTAGGGCCTGGGGGATTAGTTGCTCTGATAATGGGGCTTCTAATTCTTGAGTTAAAACCTTGGAGATCTTTGGGGTTTCCTCGATATCATGTTCACCATAGTTTTCTTGTTCAAAACCTGGAGGTATAGATTCCTATGTAGGCGAAGTGGTTATTGATTCTCCCCGTAGTACTTCCAGCAAGTTGTTTCATCTGTGTCTTTGGAAACTGAGGAAGCCAGCCTATTGATATGGAGGAAGGGTTTGGAACATGTTGTGTACCTCTTTATAAGACCTGACTCCCCTAAATATTTCGTTGTATGGGGATTCTTCATGCACATATATTTTCATATTGAATTGGGTCAGGTGGTTCTCTACGATCTTGTGTGGGTCATGCTTTTTGAATTCGATGTTAACCAATTTGAAAAAATTTAGAGCTGCAACCTCTAGTTTAGAGTGACTGAAATCTAGTAGGGAAAACATACCGACCTGGAGAGGGAAGGTAGGACATACATTTTTCTGGTCTGCTTTCAGCTCCTTACTAATACACCATGTTATTTTTTGGTCAACTACTTCTCAGCATACCAGTCGGTCTTGTAAAAATCTCGGGAGAGAATGGGTAGGAACTGAGCATACAAAAACCTTGATATAAGAGAAGTTTTCTTCAATGAACCAATCTGCTAGTTTGCCCATATTTCCCATGATTTTGTCTGGAATTCGAGGGGGTGGGAAACCATATAGGGATATATGGACAGGGGCCACTACATTGTGACATATTTTGTAAAAGAAATATTTGGCCTTGTCCTCCCAAAACTTGGAATGATAGAAGTGAATAGGTTCTGCGTTGGTTGGGGTCTAACTCCAATTCATCAGTGGGAAACGGGTTATGAAGCAGATAGCATCCATGACATAAGCAGACATATAGAAAGGGGCGGGTTTCCGCTTTAATTTCTCCAATTCGCATTCAGTAATTTCTTTGGCCAAGTTGTCTGATAAAATTTTTGCCCAATTAAAAGTGTAGCCCTCCGCCACCTCATGCATAATCGATACCCATGCTACCAGGAAATTAGTAGGACTCTTCTTCCCGAACAGTCTATAGAGCATCATGGCTACGTAAATCATGTGAGTGTCCAATGATGGTGTGGCGTATATGCCATGATCGTCAGCCCTAAACTTCTTTGGTTTCCCCCACCAGGACTTCATTATATCGAGGTAACTCTTGTCGTATTGTATGCATTCTTGTTGCTCGAATTCCAACATAAATGAAGTGTTGTAATTATATTTAGGAGTGGGATATAGCTTATACATTACTTGGAGGTGTTCCAGTCAGAACGACCCAACGAAAACTATTTGTGGTTGGTGATGCTCCTGGTTTGGATGTCGATGTTCTCCAAAGCCTAGCCTATCATGTCGTTCTACGGCATGAGTTTCAGCCACGCAACTATCTTGTGTAGCTCTAATCGAGATATATATCTGAGTTTAGCTTCATGAGTATCATCTACTTCATCATCGAATTCTTCTGGACAGTTTATAATCTCATGTTCCAAAACCTCAAACACCTATGTCCAAGATTTCACTGTGTCTATAGCTCGCGACGTAGTGTCTGACAGAACGTCCACATTCGGATTTGAAGCCTCACCAGTTGCATCTGTCTTCTTCATAATCTTTCGTGGTGCCATGATATAGAGAGAACAGAATGAGGTTTCTTGTTGCAGAGGAATTGCATGAGCTTCTTAATCAGATAAAGCTTTCTACTTTGCGGAAGCTGAAAATGAAATTCAAAATCAAAGTATTTTTATTCACATCAGATGCATTGATTCTAGTATATCTTTACTGACGGGAAATTTATTAACTTTAATGGAAAATTCTACCTGGCGATCCGCAATCTACATTTGAATCATTACTGTTGATTGGTCATAAATTTCATTAATATTCGGTGGTTCGTCTTCGAGAACTTTAGATGAGACAGAGTGAGAATTTTCCAAATCCTGAATCTGCGGAGGTTAATCCCTGGATAATCACTATTAAAAACTTAATTAATCATGTTTAAAAAGGTGTGTTAAATTCAAGTGTTTCGGACATTCGGACTTCGGGGTTTTTAAATGTAGCTCGAGAGGAAATCCCTGAAACTGTGAAGTGATTAATTATCCGGTAATCAATTTAAGTCTTAATTAATCATATTTATCTTTAAGTGTTTCAGAAATTCAGACTTCGGGGATTTTAGGATACAATAAGGGGTAAACGTCTGAACTTGGAAGTGTGAAATCATTAATTATCTCTTGATCATGATCAACTTAATTAATTAAAGTTTTAATACTTCGTCATTTTGGTGTTTCGGTGATTCATGAATTATTTCTTTGTTATATTTCTGAAGGGTCATTTCCCGTAGTGACGTGTCGCAGATGACGTCATTCTAGACGACATGTCAAGAAAAGGGATGTGCCACATGTTACTTAGAATCGTACGAATCTTCAAACGAAAATGTCAAAAATGGGTGTCATGTGTCAACTCGAGGAAGACTCAAAAGATACATGTGTACCACGACTCGTGTCCTTCAAAGGTTTACGAAAAGTGATGAACAAACACTTTCGAGTTTTGAGACTTTTATCGTTAAGACTTATCAAAATACCCGAAGCGCGAAGCTCCAGAGCGATCTTTAGTGATTCACGTTATTAACCATCAGGCGGCTCCAAAACTCCAGGGAAATTAGGATCATTCTATCAAACGGAAAAACTTCATTAACGACAGATATCACGTGCACCTTATTATTGATTAACAAGAACTAAATTTGATTTAAAATTCGCAAGTTCTTCTCTAAGTTACCATTTTGGGAGAAATTATAATTTCTTGAAGTGGAGAATATAAAGCTCAAAAGTTTAGGATTATATGTGTTCCAATAGTGACCATATCCTTCAACGAAATCCATGATCTGATAATGGAAGACAGGAGGCACTCGGTGTCTAACCGCTACTATGTCGCAACAATAGGGAAATTTCCATCAGAACCCATAAACCATTTAGACCCATGGTGGGAACAAACTAGTGACACTCCCTTTGAGAATCATGAGTATGCTTTGCTTTTTAACCAATCTCCTACTAAGGAAATCCAATCATTTTCAAAATACGAGGATCTTTGTTCTCTCTATACAAATATGTTCAATGATGATTACTTACATGAGCATCCACCATCCTATCATCCTGTAGAATATTTACATTTTTCTTTCAATGATGAAACATTGAATGATGAAGGAGAACAAGAAGGTTTTCAAGTTCTGATTAATCAAAGACCTATTCATAATAATAGTCCACCCAAGGTACACAATTTCCAAAGTAATTTGCAACCTGAATTTTTGGAACATATTGAAACACAATTTTATCATGATAATCTTGTTTTCGATTATTATTTTTCTATTTTGGAATTGAGTGTGAGCATCAATGTATCATTCAATGATCCTGTACAATCTGAAATTTCTAATCTCAATGCACAAATGTTAATAACATAAGATGAAAGACATGCATAACACAAATAATGTTCAGACCCCTATGGGCAAAGGACAACAAATGGACAACCCATCGCCATGCAATTTAAAGGAGACATTGACCTGATCCAAGAAGTATTATCACCTAAATTTTCCCTAGAATCACAAGTTAATATTCAAGGGAAGATGCATCACTCATCCTTGGATTATGTTTTAATACTCCAACACTCCTCAAATGAATTTTTTGATGTTATAGGATAAATATTGGATTCATCTTTTTCTCGATGTTTCCCTCAAACTAGCAGGTATCTATCACTTGTTATTTTGAACCTTCTTTGTGATGATTCAATTGTTTCAATCAATTACATGATACCTCAATTGCACATGCCTATGCAACGCCACAATACTCATGTAGACATTGAGGTAATCAGGTGGCTACATTGGCTTTGTGACTTCACCTAGCATTTGTTAAGCGAGTGTAGGGTAGAATAGGAATAGGAGTAGCCTAGATTTTATTTCCGTTTATGTTTTCAGAGTCAAAGTTTGAATTATTTTGGTTTCTTGAATAAAAGCTTCCAAATGTTATTAGGTTTTGTGCAACCTACTTTAGTTCTAGTTTCTTTTTACATGAGAGTGTTCTTCTTTTCATTAACGCCTTTTATTTTTTTGTTTAATTTGAAGCTTGACTTAATTTTGGTTTGCATTCATCTTCATGAGAGAACCATGTGCATAATCCTTGTGAAAAGATTCAAATGGAAGATTTACTTGCTTCAATAACACTAACCTTAGCATTAACAATGAGAAAGAAGCAACTTAGAAGAGTGTGATCCAGAGCCTTTGGAAAATCATCTGTTGTAGAAGATGTTACAGTCCTAGGAGGACTGGAATAGAATATTCATGACATCCCAAGTGAAGAATTACACTCTGCAACACTAAATGGTTTTCCCTTCAGATTTCTTGACATATGATTGGAGGAGAATGATTAATGTATGGACTCTTTATGTTGTATGTGAATAATCAAAGAAACTGAACATTAATTGCACATGTTCATGGCTTCACCTCCATTAGATTGGTTATAGTATCATACTACATATTTCTTACATCGAACTAAAGTAAATAAAAAAGGAAAAGAAATAAGGCCATGCTTTCCCCATCCACCATATGCTAAGAATATACTAAATAAACCAAGAAGGATTGGGGGGAAAAGCTCGATCAAATTAGGGGACATGCAGATATCTCCTTCGGGGCTATGGATGTCCACTAGCATTGGAACAAGGTTTTTGATGTCGTGGTGAATCCATCGAGGCTATGGATGCTCGTGGGAAATGTTGCAACACCTGAGGGATAATATACACACACCTGGTGAAAATATTATTATATCCCAAACCTATATCAACCCCATGATGGAGACACCTAGATCTTGATGTGGTTTAAGGAAATAAATCTCACCATCATTCATCCTCATATTACAACAAACAAGCTCCACTAGTCGGCATGTAAGCATTACCATTAAGCCCACCACGTTGAAACTTTCTAGGTACATGGTGCATATTTATTCTGAAATGACCCTAAAAGTAACAACATGACCCTCTACATTTTATGCTCACAATCCAGGGAAGACTAGAAAATTTTCTAGCTTCATCCAATGTGTTGCCAATGGTTGAGGCCTCAACACCTTCCCCAAGCCAGCGGGCTTAGGGCCCCTCCTAAAAATTTCCAACTCGGATCCTCTGATTGTTGCATCCATTAGTCAAGTTATTTTGATTTTCAATGGTTAAGCATTTTCTGTTTGACTGGATGACTAATGTTTGATTTCCTATTGGTTTTGAGCTATGTCATGTTACAGTCTTGATTGAGTGTGATAATAACTTTGGCAAGTTTGTTCGTGTCGCAAGCAATTTTCATCACACCTATCACATATGCATGTGTTTTGTGCCTCTTGGTTCCTTGACTAAACTTGACAATGAAAGTGTTATTTATCGTTATGTGGGTTGATTGCAGTGTCTGCAAGACATGGGATGGCTTTCACTTGCATCTTGGAAAATAATTGGTACTCCTATCACATACTCGTTATTAGTTGCTCCAAACGTTAGTTGGTTGTTTTTACGGGATAATATTTCTCAACCACAAATGGATGACCTCGTATCCAATGGATATTGAGAGCCTATATAACACAGATGTTGCAGGAATTGACGTAACTAAACTCGAGTGAAGAAGGAGCAAGAATTGGGTCTGAAATTTTATTAAAAAATGTCTTTACTCGTAATTTTGGGTACTAGTCAAAGTGGATTTTTCACCTACGAAACAATACAAATATAAGTTTTGTGGGATTATGAATCCAATGCCACTGACGGAATTGAAATCTAAAGTCCAGAAGTGCCAAAAATATCATCGAATATTTCCTATCAAGCAAGCCTCATTAAACATGAGATCGTTAAAGTGCTTGAATGAAGCAGTAAGTTCTCTCACTAGGAATCACTTCATGTGCTCTCCAAATCACAAAAAACATCTCAATTGTGTAGATTTTTTAGGACATAGAAGGCTACCCAACAGGTTTGACCTTTGACCTCTTGTTCATGGGCTCTAAGTTTAGTTTATCAAAGTTGTCCTTGTTGTTGTTTTTGGATAGCAAACATGTCTAAAATTTCGTCCAAGAACTATGCCTTCTAACTGATGGTTAAGTTTTCTTTTAAGGTGCCCATGCAATTTTTTTAGTAACTGATGTTAGCGCATGAAAATACCTTAAAACAAATAACACTCCTCTAGGATATTTACAAGCTCCTAATGTTGATATAAAATTACGCATACATGAAAAATGAACAAGTGTAATTTTTGGTCAACATGACCCTGGAAAAAAAACCTCGGGGAAAACCAGTTTAAGATATATGTATATATATGAAGTGTCTCGAGCATGGAATAGAACAAAGAAGTAAACACAATGGAACCTGTACAAATAGAAAACTCCTCTCAAGTTTTGCTAGATGATTCCTTGAAGAATGTGCCCAAGAAATGTGCCCTTCCTCCCTTTGTTGTACAAGTTATAGAACTAGTGTTCCCTTGACCTTCCTTTGGATGTTTAAGAAACCCTTGCATGAAAATATCCCTTTGTATGATGCCTCAAACCTCCACCAATCAAATATTATCTAGCTCAACTCCTCCTAATGCCTGCAATCCTATGCCCTCTCTCCACAAGTGCGCCCTCCACCAAGAATGAACACTAACCAGCAAATAATGAAGCTTCAAGCCTCCTTTCGCCCTCCATGAATGAAGGTGCCCAAGCTAGCTCCATCCAATGCTTCCATTCTCATCTCCTTGCTCCCCTTCAAACTCTCCAAGTGAGCAAATGAATGATGAATGCTTCTCTCAACCCTTGCGCCCCTCTTTAGCCATCCTTAGCCAAACCTAGAGATCAATGGCTAAGATCATCTCTATTCATCTCTAATCAATGGGTGAGATCTTCTCATAAGTATCTCACTTAGAAACCCACTTTTGCTTAAGTTTCCTAAGTTTGTTTTATGTCCCTTAATTCACCCACAAAGTGAATTAATAGTCAATTTTTGTCTTAAGTGACAAATTTTACTCTTGACTTAAGACACCTCATAAAAAAGAAATTAGACATAAAGTTAAGTACAAGGGTCAAATCATTTCCCTCTTGTGGTTAGAGAGACACAACCACAAGGGGGCCACTTCCCTAGGTACACCAAAACTCAACACTCCCTCTTACCGAGAAAAGTGTGTCTCACCAAGCCCATCTTGTCTCTGAAAAAGACATGCTTGCTCCTTGGAAAGTACTTGGTGAGAATGTTTGCCACCTGCTCATCAGTCAAAATATACCGATGTTGAACTGCCCCACGCTGAACCCAGTCTATGATGAAATGATACATGATCTCAATGTGCTTCGACCTGTCATGAAATATTGGATTCTCAAAGAGTTTGATACAACTCTGATTATCACAATGAATGACTTTCGAGACAACTCCTGACCAAATAAACTAGCCAACAACTTACAAATCTAAATGGCCTAGCAACTAGCATGATTGGTTGCCATGTACTCTGCCTCGGTTGAACTCAAAGCTACTGACTTCTATTTCTGGCTGAACTAGGAAATAACTCCTGACCCCAACCCAAAACAACACCCTGAGGTGCTCTTCCTGTCAATGGCACATCCTACCCAGTCTGAGTCTGTGTAGCCAACCAAACTCACTCCATCTCCTCTGACATAGTCCAAACAAAAATCCATTGATCTTTCAATATACCTCAGAACATGCTTTTCCCTAATCCATTGAACACTCCTTGGTTCCACCATAAATTAGATGAGAGTGTTCACGGCAAAACAAATGTTTAGTCTAGTGTTGACTAGATACATCAATGACCCAATCAAATTCCTATATCTCGTAGCATCCACCAACGGGGAATATGAAGCGCTAAGATTCTTCAAATTGGTGACCAAAGGTGTAGACATAGGCCTACAGTCCTCCATATGAAATATGCTCAAGGTGTATGCAACATACTTCCCCTGTCTATGACCCTCCTCTTGCTAAACCTCCATGCCCAAGAAATAATGCATCAATCTGGTGTTTGTCATCTCAAACTATGATGCAAGGACTCGAATTGCACTCATCTATGATATGCTCCACTCCCATGATGAACAAATCATCCACATACAGTATGGGAATAAGTGTATCCTCACCTCGAATGATATAGTAGAGGTTAGGATCGGCATCGCTCTTCTCAAACCCCATTTGAAGAAAATGAGATTATATCTTGGAATACCAAGCTCTCGGATCTTGCTTCAAGCCATACAGTGCCTTTCTATGAAGGCACAGATGAGAATCTCTCTACAACAACTTGAACCCCTATGACTACTCTGTGTACACCTCCTCCTCAATAAATCCATTCAAAAATGCAGTCTTTACATCCATATGATGTATCCTCCAACCCATCTTTGTCGCTATGGAAATAATGCTCTAGATAGAAGTGTATCTCACAATTGGTGTGAACGTCTCATCATAGTCGAATCCCTCTATATGAGAGAATCCTCTCGCCAAAAACTGAGCCTTGTGTTTCTCTATGTTGCCATCTGCAACATACTTGGTCTTGTAAATCCATCTAGAAGTCACAACTAACTTCCCCACTGGTATCGGCACCAGCTCCCATACATCATTGTGCATGATAGAGTCATACTCCTCCAGCATGGCCTCTCCCCAAACCTACTAGTCAACTATGATATTGCATGAATAATCTACAATTGTGATCCTAAAGTCGTACAAGGTGACCCTGTCACCCCTGAAACCGGTGTACTCGACACGTGAGGTTCTGTCCCCTCTTATGCATCAATATGAGTCTTTTGTACCTCCCCAACTATATCTCTCAACTCGAGAGATCTCTTGAAAGCTATATCCTCCTAGAATATAACATCTCTGCTCACCACCACTTTTCCGTTGTGATGGAATGTAGATCCAGTAGACCTTCGAGACCTCCGAGTATCCAACTAAGATCCCTTGTTTATTTGTGGGATATAGCTTTGCCCTCTTCTCTGAGAGGACATGAGAGTATGTCAAGCATCCAAAAATATGAATGTGCTCAACATCGGGCCTCCTCCTAGTGAAGACCTACTCCTAGTGAAGGCCTCCTTAGGAGTCTTCCTCCCCTAAACTCTGTGGGGACTCCTATTCTGTAGATAAACTACAGCAACACTAGCCTCGGCCCATAAATATAAAGGAAGTGCTTGATCATGCAACATCGATTTCATTGCACCTGTAATGGCCATGTTCTTCCTCTCTACAACCTCATTTTGTTGGGGGTTGCAAGGTACAGTCATCTACCTTCTAATCCCTGCCTAGGTACAGAAGTCCACAAACTCTGTGGAGGCATACTCACCTCCATTGTCTTACCGCAAGACCTTGATATTATTTCATGTCTGGTTCTCCATAAGAGCTTTGAACTCTTGGAACCTCGTGAAGACCTCACTCTTGGCCTTCAAAAAATAGATCCAGGTCTTCTTGGAGTGGTTATCTATGAAAGTGGGATAATACTCACAACCACTTAGGGACACCCGATACATAAGCCCACACATCTGTGTGTACTAAATCCAGTATCCCAGCTAACCTGTTGTCACCACTGGGAAAAAAAACCTTGGTAAACTTACCAAGGGCACACCCTCTACACACATCTTGATGCTCCATGCTGAATTGTGGCACTCCTGTCACAACCTCTCTCAGCCCTCCAAGATCCCCATGATGTAGTTGAGACATCCTCTGATGTCATAAATCACATAACTAAATGTTGTTGTCGCTACTCGTTGCCAAGGCATGTAGGGCCTGAAAAAGAAATCTATACATTTTTCCATCCCTCACTCCAATCACATTCCCAGATGTGAGACAGGACCCCTTAAGGTGTATGAGGACCTATGTCCCTAGGAAGGACACCTCAAGACCCATGTCCTGGAGGGTGGAAACTCATATGATAATCGTCTTCATCCACGGGACGTAAAACACATCCCTGAATGATATGGGTGGCATAATATCCCTCTTAAATGTCATTGTGCCACGCCTAACAACTCTAACAATGGTGTCATCTCCAAGCGAAATCTCCATCTTGACCTTAGAATCTCTGAGATCGGTGAATTTCTCTCTCACGTCGTTCATATGGCTCGAAGCTCCACTGTCTATATACCAGATGTTGGGTGTCATCTCAATTGTCGTACAACAAATAAGGAAGGCACACTCCCTCTCAAATTGTGTTGTAAACTCCTCCTCATCCATTGTAGTTATTGTACAACCCAACCCCTTATTTTTTCTATTGGGACACTATCCAACATAGTGTCCCATCCTCTTACAAGAAAATCATTTCACTTTGCTCATATCCCTCTTATGCCTACTACCACTCTCTTGTGGCTTGGCCCCAATCTTGGGACCCTATCTAGCACTCTTGTCGGCCTTCTTCTTTCCCTTTGTTCAAAGAGAAAGATCCTCCTCACTGTTATAACCCTAAATTGCACCACACATGCTTACCTAGCATCAGGCCATCTCATAGCCCTTCTTTGCCAAAAACTACTGAACAACTCTTCTAAAAAGTCCATTTTTAAAATTCCACGCTAGTTGGCCCACTACAGCCCGCGTGGATCTACAGTGTCCACGCTAGCAAGCCCACTACAGCCCGTGTGGACCTTCAAAATCATGAAAAAAGGAAAGTTGTCGATGGAACAAAAAGCTATGGGTCAGTTAACTGAAACTCCCGACCATGCATGGCCGAGGGTTCATCCAAAACCTTAGCTCCTTCTAGCCTATAAAAGAAGGGGTAGGGGTACCATTTGGAAAAGGAAAAAATATAGTGAAGAAACTCTGCCCATTTACGTAATCCATTGTCCCAACCCTTTAGCCTTTCCTCATTCCAAAGGAGATTTAACGCAAAGCAGTTGAAGGACAGAAGAAGAGGAGCCCAGGATCAGGTTCAAGGAGCGGTTGTCGGTCTCATCTTTTTTGTAAGTTGATTCACTTTCAGTAATAAAAAGAATACTTTTCCCTTCCCAATGCATGAATTGTCTATGGTTTGATTAATTTATGCTTGATTTCTAACCCTTGAGTATAGAAGTATCATGCATGCATAGTTGTTGTTTGTCTTGAGTACAGGTCATCTGTGGAAGGAGCAGCGCAAGCAAGTAATCAAAGAGCAATGGAGAATCTACATCGAACGTCGGTAATAAGGTTGGTGGTCCTTTTCCATGCATTTACTGTGAAAAATGGGTTTAAATCTTGGGTTGTAGGTAAAAAAGTAGTTTCTATTTGGTCAAAATCTGCATACAAGTCTGACCCTAGTTTGCTAGTCCGTAGGGTGTTTTTCCCAACAACAGAATTGGCGACCGTACTAGGGAGAATACTCTTTAGGGTTCTTGGATTTATTTAAGTTTTTGGGTAGTTTAAAGATTAGGTTTTCTGTTTTTTCTTTGCCTATCTTTTTTTGTAAGGTCTGATCTAGCAGGGAGTCTAGTTTTCCATACCAGTTTTCCCTGACTTTTGCTTGACGATAGTTGTCGGGACACACAGAGGTACACGCGGCCTGCAGAAGGTCTGCACGCGTGTACCTGTGCCCTATCCTCTGACATCTCGCGTGTGAACGCTAGCTATAGAGATAGCAGTAGCGTGTAGGATTTCAGAGAAACTTAGAGGCAGTCCTCCTCTTCCCTATCAGAATTACACATTCTCAGGGGGTTTTCTAGAATCCTTTCTGAGTCTTTCTGGTTCACAGTCCTAGCTCAGATTGTTTTTTTTAGCCTCGTTATTCCTTACATTATTTGTCTTTTCCGTTAGAAAGAGCATCCAAGCCTTCAAGGGACCCTGGTTATCAATACCAAAGGCCTCTTCCTGGTCTGGACTGCCTGTTTTCATATTTTTCCTTAGAATTTAGATATACACGCGGCCTGTACAAGGTCAACCCGCGTGTACATGCTTTTTATCTCTGTTCAGCACGCGTGTTGTTTTAGTGATAGTCGCGTGCTTGGATAGGCTACTTTTTGTTCAGGATGGGGCAGTCATCCCCTCCTTTGATAAGAAGTATTCCTCTCAGGTGTTTGAGTCTAGGTTTGAATAGTCAGTAGGTTAGGTCATCTTACCCTTAGCTTGCTTTTTCTCAGTTAATAGTGGACAGAAAATAAAAATAAAAAAAATTATGGTTTTTAGACAAGCGTGAGAGTTTTTGTTTTTTTATTTCCATTGTGTGATTCTTTACTCTGATTCTTTGCGACCTGCGCTTTAAGCCAGAATTTGTTTTTCTTGGTTTTTTGCTTGTCGGTATTTTCCCTGTGTTGCTTTACTAGCACTTGAATAAATAAATAAAATCTCTTTTCATTTTTTTTCTTTGGTTGAAAGGTGTGTTTCTGCATCATTAGCTAGGGAAAAGTCTTTTGTTTCGTAAGTTTTTGCAGTTCACTTAGATCATAAGTAGCTCATAGTCGAGTGAAATTCCTTTAAGTTTGTTGTATAAAATCTTTTAAAAATTCAAAAAAAAAAAAAAAAAAACTTTCTTTGTGAAAAGTTGTTGAAATTTTGCATTTAGTAAAAGTCTTTTGTTTCCAGCTTTTTTCATTCGTTTTTTCTTTTGTCTTTACACATCATCAGTTTCACCCTCATACCCCTTGACGTAAGATAAAGCCATAAAATCAACGCTAATTTTAAAAATCTACTAGACTTTTATGTTTGTAGGGTTCACAAACTAGTTCAGGACTAGGGCCTTGAATTAGGTTGGAGAGGAAACTCTTCAAGGCCATTCAAAACCAAACATTAGATTCTAATATAGGGAGTGTCTAAGTCCAGTTTCATGGAAGTTATCCGGGACCCCCCTCTAACATAGGGGATAAACACGAGGTCGCGTGCGGAAAGGTAGCGGAGATAACCCCTCCAAAGCTGGACCAATCGTAGTGGAGAACACATATAGAGGGCTTGTTTTGGGATTCTGTCATTTGCATTTGCCATGGGGATTCATGGGTCTCGAATCCTTTCGAGGTCCTCGGTTGTCTTCCGAACCATTTTCTCTCGATACCCTTGACAGGTTTCGGGCTTGATACCCTGCTCATTGTGGTCTACCTGACTTTCGATTGTACCCGCCTGGTGATTGTTCGTGTGCTGGCAACCTAGTTGCCAATAATTTTAGGGACATACACAGGTGATTGTGGGGGT
Organism: Picea engelmannii; assembly: GCA_009831015.1. Lineage (NCBI taxonomy): Eukaryota > Viridiplantae > Streptophyta > Pinopsida > Pinales > Pinaceae > Picea > Picea engelmannii. The sequence continues at coordinate 142,537 of ML810230.1, forward strand.
ATACCGTGGTACCTAGGACAGACATCGGGCCACACATTGCAGATCATACCCGGAGGGTGCTTCTGTGTTCGAGTTGCACTTGCACCGGTAAGTTGCTCTAGTGTTGGTTGTTGTAACTGTTCTTCCAAATAGTTTAGTGATTGCTTGACTTATCTCTTAGGGGATTATTTTTAGTGTGTGTTACTTTTGAACATTTAGAATACCTTAGCATGTCTTGGATCTTCTCACACAGTGGAGGATCCCGAGCTCCATCGGTCACGAAGGCTTCTTGGCCTACCGCTGGTTACATTGGAGCCACCCCCGCCACCATTAAGGCGAAAGCTAGACCAACAAGGGTCTTTTGAAGCGACCAAGTTACAAACCTTTGTGCCCAAACAACTCCCAGAGGAATCAACCACCAATCTTGGCTCGGTTGAAACCCCAACCACTGATATCTTGGCACCGTTTATTGTACCAATCCAATTTCACGAACGCCAGACAGTGCCTCACACAGCTATGGAAACAAACATTGTTACTTCTTCTGGGAATTCTTCAATTCCCACCACAGTTGCTACCACAGGAGAGTCATATCCTAACTTACCATCGTCGGTCTAAGCCACCATGATCTTGGCTGCAACTGCGTCGCACAGTGGATCGAACCCGTCTATGGCAATGGCCACAACTCCCTTCACACCTAGTGCGACAGGCCCTCCGTTCTCATACGGTATGCCTAGTTCGGGTACAAGTTCTGCACTAACCTACTCCACTTTACAGACTTTGGGTCTGGGGGCAGGGAGCTCTAACGCTCCTCTGCAAGTTCAACTTGGGGGAACTCCTGTCCCTTTTAACGCTTTTCCTTATGCAAGAGGTCATATCCCTCCTTCGTCCCCTTCGCTTGGTGGTCCGCATCAGCAGTCTGTCGGGCAGCCTACACACACTAGTTTATTTGGAGCAGGGAGTCAAGGAACACCTGCGCACAATATGTCGGTAGGTTCAACATTGTTTTATTGGAATGGGACATTTGATAACAACACTTTCTCATCCGCCACTTTTCTATCTGGGGGCAACCCCATTTTTGGACAATCCACTCCTGCGCAGGGTACTATTCCTGCACAGGGGGCACACATAGCAGGACATTGGAACTCAGGACAAGGATCCATTGCCTCCTCCGGAATGTCATTCTGGGGTAATTCTTTCCATAGTCAATGGAACCTTGGATAGACTACTATGCCTCTCCCATCAGGATCGACATGGGGTAATCCTTCCCAAAGTCCTTCGAACACGATGCATTCCCAACACTCTATGTCCTTTATGGGAAATCAGTCGATGATGTCTCCACATATGCAAAATCCTTACGCTGGTCAGGGCCATGATTTCTACCAGAAACTGGGCCAGCAACCAAAATTTTCCTGGCTACCTGGTGCCAGTCAAACTCCAGGACCCTTTTTCCCAGGTTATCAGCAGCAACCCAAACTACCATTCCTGACGACGTTATACTTTCCAGATTTGACAAGGTTGTTAAATGATCCTATTTTTCACGATCCACGTTGGCCTCCTATGCCAATGAAGTTGCCTTCGGACATTCCAAAGTTTGAGGCCAAGCCTAATGAAGATCCAGGTGATCATGTGACTACCTTCCATATTTGGTGTTCATCTAACTCATTGAAAGATGACTCCATACAGTTGCGATTGTTTCAACGTACTCTTATCGGGAGTGCCACAAAATGGTACATCGAGCTCGATCGCTCACGATACTCTTCTTTTGGTGAACTGGCGATGGCCTTCCTTAACCATTTCCAGTTACCTGTGAGATACGACGTTGGCACAGAGATTCTCGCCAATTTCGAATAGACAACAGCGGACCATATCTCTGATCATATCTGAGAATGGAGACGTCGGAAGAGTCTAATCAAAGTACCAGTCCCACCAGCATTCTTGCTTGAGTGGTTCCTTAAGTCTTTGGTCCCACAGTTATCCAAAGGCGTCGCAACATCCGGAGTTTTCTCCAAATAAGATGACATCATGAGGGATCAATAGTTTGAGCTCATCTATTCTCAGTCTGGTTTATTGTCCAACATCTTGCCAGATGTGCCACATTCGATACTGGATAAAACTAGACAAAGAGCTAGACCACATGCTGATGGTATTGTTGGTTCAGCACAAAATAAGCCCGCTGAGCAATTGACCAAACAGTTGCAACAGTTATTCATACAACACACAGCGGCCAGCCAAACTACTTCTTTGGTTGCTCCCCCTACCCAAACATCGGAAGTACACACCGTGTAGTCGACTAACCCAAAGGCCACCCAACAGCCTAAAGGGAAGAAAAAACAACAAAAGAAGGGTAAGGGGGATAAAAAACCCACTGATAATGTTGGCAGGGACAACACAGAAAAATGGAAATCGAGGTATCCATGCAACTTGTGCGCGGAAGACCACCCTACCCATATTTGTCCTCGACTTGCAGAGGCCCAAAGGTTTGTCACACAGCAACAGCAAGCAGTGTTTACTAATCCCTTTCAACATGGGCAAAATCTAACTCAAGCCTCTACAAGCACAGAAGGGGGTAGCCAAGAAACTGGCCCGCCTCCAAACAATCCCTCATCCGCGAACGTATATATGGTTAAGGGTGATGCTTTCATATCAACTAGAGTGCACGACTATAGTAAACCAAGCGCCTCTGAGAAGGCTAAAGAAGATGATCTCCCATATCTTCCTCTACAGATTGAGAAGACATTGGGAGAAACAATGACACGCATTCCAAAGGGTGCATTTAAAAAAGCTTCTCACAACCCAAACCCAAGGGCTGCCCAGAATTACTCTGTAGTGGAAGATTTATCACAAACCCCTTGTGTGATGTCTTCTTTGGAGGTCCTCCAAAGCTGCCCTCCTCAGAGGAAAGCCTTGTTAACCACTTTGGGCTCTACTGAGACTTGTAATCTGGGTACCATCATGTTAGATACAACCGACTTAAAACCTCGTTTTCCTTACCACGTAGCATTTCAGATAGTAGTGGCTCATCCCACGAAAACTTTTACTCGAAATATCTTCCGCACAGTGGTCGACGAGGGTGCCTCGACATGCGTTATGTCATTAGCATGTTGGAAGGCCATTGGCCAACCCGTTTTGTCTCCATCACCCACTCTCCTCACTGCTTTCGACGGTCGTTCATTCCGACCACATGGCATCATTCCTTCTTTCCTTGTGCAGTTAGGAGGGAAAACCATGTGTGTCGAAGTATAGGTACTCGATGTTCCCCTCGACTATAATCTCTTGTTAGGATGGAGTTGGACTTATGCTATGCAAGCTGTGGTTGCTACAGTTTTCCGAGTCTTGTTGTTTCCACATGAGGTTCGGATAGTGACCATTGATCAACTATCTTTCTCCAGACCTGACCCAGCTTTGGGGGCATCCACAGTCCTAATGATTGATAATCCTCAACCAGGTGTCGTTAATGTAGGAGTTGGTTTGTACCCATCCTTGATGGGTACCTTCGATTTCCCACCTCTTCACGACAATATCAAATTTGTATCTAATCACCATAAGTTTGAGATTTTTCAAGTTTCGTTGTTCCGCATGACTTACTTTGAGGATCCTTGGATTCTTCCTTCCCCATCAGCCACGATGGATGAGACAGGGCACTCAGGCATGTCCATGCCCTTGTCTGTCGCTGAGGTAGCGTACTCTTTAGTCCAGCAAGCTTCAGCTAACCCTGATCTGACTCCTACACAAGAGTTAGATCCACTTCTAGAGCCTATTTGGGCTCAGGGTTCTGTCGCTAACGTCGATTTGTTAGACTTAGTCTTGCCTTCTGACGAAGTAGTAATCGAAGTAATGACTAGTCCAGAAAAACCTTGTTAAGCCGAATCAAAGCAGGAGAAATCACTGTGATTATGACTGGAGATAGGTCTTGTCATACTAATCCCTTAGCTACACACAAGATCTATGTTGAGGGTAATATGGCAACTATTTCTGAAACGATACCTATCAATATCTCTGGAGCCCCTAGCGTCATAGACAATGTTTTCGTCAAAGCATACAGCTCCCCCGAGGAGATGTCAGGCATCGACCCACAAAGAGTCTATCATGAGCTAACTTTGTTGTTTTTCAAGCTCTCTTTGAGATCCAAAAGAAACATCCGATGACACTGCATTTATGCTTTTCGATCTCGTCCAGATTAACTGAGAAAAGTGACCATTATGGAGTCTTCTTTAAGCCCTTTTCAGACTCCTTAAAGATGAAAAGATTGTCGAGTGACCTTGTTTCTTCACACTCGTTAAATTGGTCCGGAAGAACGTTCCTTAAACGGGTCTTCTTTTAAGCCCTTTTCAGACCCTTTAAACATGAAAAGATTGTCGAGGGATCTTGTGGCCTTTCACACTCGTTAAACTGAAATTTGAAGTCACGTCTGTTCGGCGGTAGTTTACCCCTTTTTCGGTCCAGACGGTCAACTGTACGAACAAAGGTATACTCTATAGAACTTTCATTCTTTAGAAGAGTACTCTTAGGTATGATTTTATCTCTTTTTCGGGCCTAAAGGACTAAACTTACGAAAAAGAAACTCCCACGGAGTCCATAGCTAAGCTCTTTTCAGACTCCCTAAACTTGAAAAGATCGTCGAGTGACCTTATTCTTTCACACTTGTTAAATTGATCCAGAAGAATATTCCTGACGGAGTCCATAGTTAAGCTTTTTTCAGACTCCTTAAAAGTGAAAAAATGGCCGAGTGATCTTGTCCTTGTCACACTCGTTAAAATGGTTTTGAATCAACGTCTAATCGGTGCTAGTTTATCCCTTTTTCGAACCGACTAGACTATTTTCGAAAAAGGTACCCCAATGGAGTCTCCTTTTATGCTTTTTCAGACTCTCTAACTATGAAAAACCACCGATCTTACCTTCTCTAGGATCGTTAAACTTACATCGAAGGATGTTACCATTGTGTGTTCTATCAACAGCATTTGCATACCTTATCCACCAGCCTTGTGACAGTTTGCTTCTGCATCTTAACACCTTTGGCCGTCGGAGGATTTTCCCGAGTATCATTTTACCAGAACATAAGTCGTTTCCTTGTTCCTTGAGCTTGTATGTTTGCAGTAATCATTCCTCCATTGTAACGTAATATTCCTTTATTCTTTTTCCAAAATTATCGAAAAGAACAAAAAAATAAAATATACCCCAAAAAGAGGATGGGAAAAGTATTTTCTTTATTGGCAACATAATGAGTCGCCCTTGGATAAAGCACATATGTTTGTTTGTTCATCAGACTATGGGATGTGGTAAGACCTTAGGAAGCTTTTCTCGCTATATAGAGTTGTGTCCTCCACCGTTTCGTTATTCTTCCAAACATATGGAGAGTTTGCATTGCCTCCTGCTTCGTAGACTTATGATTAACATATATGTTTCCTGAGTCTTATCACTTGTCGTGCTATTGTCCAAGGAAAGTTTGTCACTAAGCCTGAGTCGGCCCCTCTGCAATATGTCTCTTGTCCGCATACCCGGCCATCCTAAACATCCAATCAAGTTCTTGTTCGAAATCACTGAAGCCTTCAGTCTGATCATCAAGATTATCAAGTCCATGACCGACGAGCCATCGAAGACCTCTGGGTAGTGCAGTCGTACACTCATATTACACTCCTACCCGAGTTTTGGAAGATTTTGAAGTTTTTGCTCGAGCTCTGAAGTCCAGTCATCAGGATGAATCAGCTTCTGGAAGATGGATACTCTATATGTATATCTTTCTGATTTCGAGTTGTAGCTCCACTGTGTATTATTCGCGGCTACTCTTTATAGTTATTTGACATGGATCTACAGTGTATTTGATTGGTAGCCATGGTTCTTTTTTATCCCAAGTATGCGTATGCCCGCCTCGGTGAGACATTTTTTATTTTGCAAACGACACCTCCCGGTTCCTGATCCTTGGGCTCAATCGTTTGGTACATCAGTAAAGATTGGTAATGTATTTCGTCCATCAGATGCTCTTCTGACCTCACACATTAGGGGGCATCTGTTATAACCCTAAATTGCACCACACATGCTTACCTAGCATCAGGCCATCTCATATCCCTTCTTTGCCAAAAACTATTGAACAACTCTTCTAAAAAGTCCATTTTTAAAATTCCACGCTAGCTGGCCCACTACAGCCCGCGTGGATCTACAGTGTCCACGCTAGCAGGCCCACTACATCCCGCGTGGACCTTCAGAATCACGAAAAAAGGAAAGTTTCCGACGGAACAAAAAGCTATGGGTCATTTAACTGAAACTCCCGGCCATGCATGGCCGAGGGTTCATCCAAAACCCTAGCTCCTTCTAGCCTATAAAAGAAGGGGTAGGGATACCATTTGGAAAAGGAAAAAATATAGCAAAGAAACTCTACCCATTTACGTAATCCATTGTCCCAACCCTTTAGCCTTTCCTCGTGCCAAAAGAGATTTAACGCAAAGCAGTTGAAGGACAAAAGAAGAGGAGCCCAGGATCAGGTTCAAGGAGCGGTGGCCAGTCTCAGCTTTTTTGTAAGTTGATTCACTTTCAGTAATAAAAAGAATACTTTTCATGTCCCAATGCATGAATTGTCTATGGTTTGATTAATTTATGTTTGATTTCTAACCCTTGAGTATAGAAGTAGCATGCATGCATAGTTGTTGTTTGTCTTGAGTGCAGGTCATCTATGGAAGGAGCAGCGCAAGCAAGTAATCAAAGAGGAACGGAGGATTTACATTGAACGCAGGTAATAAGGTTGGTGGTCCTTTTCCATGCGTTTACTGTGAAAAAGGGGTTTAAATCTTGGGTTGTAGGTAAAAAAGTAGTTTCTATTCGGTTAATATCTGCATGCAAGTCTGACCCTAGTTTGCTAGTCCATAGGGTGTTTTTCCCAAAAAAACTCACCCTCTACAATACGTTGTTGGCCTGAAGATCCAGAGTTGCATCTTAGCTCCTCCTGTACAAAGTCATCCCAGAGTCTCTGATCCGGATTATTTTCAGCATGAAATGAGAGCGGAGATATAATAAAGAAATGCACAGAGATATCACAGATATCCAATAATATAACAGAAATGTATCAGAGATGCAACCATAAACACAGAGATACAGTAATACACGATTTCTATTAATGAAAGAAATGTACAGAGACTGCAAAAATACAGAGTGAAAGACTCGCAAGAATGGTGGCAGCTTATCTCTAAGAAGAGATGTGACGGCTACTCCCATTCACAAGAAGATGATTACAGTGACGATCTGAAAGCCTTTTTTACAATAAACGAGAATGTCAAAAACCCTAGACATCCAAAAACCTAACTCTAGGAGATGAAGAGCCAAAAGTCATGTGGGCCCCGTTTGGGTAAGTTCTTACATCAACTTCCCGGGGTTGTAACTTTTGCATATGATCTTTGTATGACGCATATGATACATCGCTAGAAAGGTCTATCCGAGGACTACAACTTATAACAACTAATATTATATATGGAATGAACTAATATTCATCGGAGTTAGATGCCCAAAAAACGTCATTTAGGGCCTCAAAACAGCTCTGAAAGTTCAGGACCCGAAAAACCATCAAAAATATATGATTAGCATCATGTATATATTTCTTCAATAAGGAAACATGGAAAACATTATGTGCTTTTACTGTGGGAGGAAGTGCTAGCCGATAGGCTACAGGTCCCACTCTGTCTAGAACCTCAAAAGGTCCACAATACCGGGGTG
>ML810230.1:155686-245167 GCA_009831015.1 Picea engelmannii
TCTTCCATAGAGGATCTCGAATGGGCTCGTCTTTAAGGATGCTTGGTAGCCATTGTTGTAGGCAAATTCTACCAACGGCAGGTAGTCTTCCCATTTCCTGGGTTGATGCATTACATGCATCCTTAACATATCCTCCAATATCTAGTTCACCCTTTCCGTCTTCCCGTCGGTTTGAGGGTGGTAGGCGGTGCTAAACAGCATCTTGGTCTCCAAACCTGCCATCAGTGATTTCCAGAAATTGGAAGTGAACTTTGTGTCTCTGTCAGATACTATTTCCTTTGGCATGTCGTGCAGTCGGAACACCTCTTTCATGAATACTTGTGCTATATCTATCGCCTTGCAGGTCGATTTGACGGGAATGAAATGAGCAGACTTGCTCAGTTTATCGACCACCACCATAATGGCATCATTGCTTTGAGACCACTGATCTGGACTATTTTCGGCAAGAAATGAGAGCAGAGATATAATAAATAAATGCACAGAGATATCACAGATATCCAATAATATAACAGAAATGTATCAGGGATGCAACCATAAACACAGAGATACAATAATACATTATTTCTATTAATGAAAGAAATGTACAGAGACTGCAAAAATACAGAGTGAAAGACTCGCTAGAATGGTGGCAACTTATCTCTGAGAAGAGATGTGAGAGCTACTCGCATTCACAAGAAGATGATTACAATGAGGCTCTAAAGGCCTTTTTTACAATAAACAGGAATGTCAAAAACCCTAGACATCCAAAAACCTAACCCTGGGAGATGAAGAGCCAAAATTCATGTGGGCCCCGTTTGGGTAAGTCCGTACATCAACTTCTCGGGGTCATAACTATTGCATATGATCTTCGTTTGACGCATATGATGCATTGTTAGAAAGTTCTATCTGGGGACTACAACTGTTAACAATGAATATTATGGTCTAGAACAAGTTAATATTTTCCAGAGTTTGATGCCCAAAAAACATCGTTCAAGGCCTCAAAACGGCTCCGGGAGTTCAGGACCCGAAAAACTGCCAAAAATAGTAAATTGCCAAAATTGCCAGAAAACTATTTTGAGCGAGTTGGAAAAGGTGGGTGGCCACCGATATCCACCTGGATCAATCTCTCCCAATTGGGCATAGCCTCCTTGGCCACAATGTCTCGTACAAAAGACCCCCAACGTTTGAAGAAGTCATTTAAGGTTGTCCTCACCAAAACCATGGGATCCACAATCTCACCAACTGATGCTAACTCATCTCGAGTCTATGTAAATCTCCCGAGGTAAGAGGTCACCGACTCTAACTTGAGAATCTGAATTCCCTTGAGCTTCTCCTGTAGAAACATCTTTCCATTCTAATTAGGACTCTGGTAGAGTTTGCACAATGAGTCAAACATCTCAAAGGAAAACTCCTTCCAAGCCAAATGGGGTATGACATGGTCTCTCACAGCATCAAAGATAGTCCTCTTTGCCTTGGTGTTCCTCTTCCTAAACTCTGCTACCAACAAGGGAGAAGTGATAGGAGGAAGAGTCATAGGATCATGAACTATATCCCATAGTTCAAGATCCTCCAAGAAAAATACAATATGGGTCTTCCAAGGGGACCAATTGCTAGCTCCTGCTAGCCTATCCCCTGTCGTCATCTGGATCACTGACATGAATACCCATTGAAGCCCAAAGTGATGTGAAACACTGCAAAAGAGAAAAACCTCACTCAAGTACACACTGGTGTGAAAAGAGGTTGTCCAACACTGTCCAAAACAATCCAAAAAAGTGTTCATTGTATGCTTCACAAATCATCAAACTCGTAGCCAACCTAGCTCTAATACCATGTAGATTTTTGAGGACCTATAAGGCTTGCAAAAAGTTTTGTCTTTTGACCTCTTGTTGGGCTCTAAGTTTAGTTTATCAAAGTTTCCCTTGTTATTGTTTTAGGATAACAAATAGGTATGAAATTTATGCCAAGAATTATGTCTTCTAACTGATGGTTAAGTGCTCTTTTAAGGTGCCCTTGAAAGTGTTTTAGTAACTGATGTTAGCACATGCAAATACCTTTAAAAAAATAACACTCCTCTAGGATCTTTACAAGCTCCTAATGTTGATATAAAATTAAGCATACATGAAAAATGAACAAGTGTAATTTTTGGTCATGTTGACCAAAAATTACTTGTGTTCAAATTTCATGTATGTTCAGTTTTATATCAGCATTAGGAGCTTGTTAAGATCCTATAGGACTGTTATATGTTTTAAGGTATTTGCATGTGCTAACAATAGTTACGAACTCTTGTGTATGAGTTGCACCATAATAGCAAGTGTTTTTGTTGTTGATGGTAGTTTTCCCGAAAGTGACCTCCCTTGAGTTCCAAGTAGAGAGATTCCTAGTTACATGTGCCAAAGAGACCCTGGTAAACAAATGGGACGCTCGATGGATTGAGAGAAGTGAAGGGATACATTCATTGGGTTGGGTAGGTCAAGAGAATAAGAGTTGGAGGAAATTCAGGATAGTTGTAGGAGAATACCAATGGGTTGTGGGATATTGAGTTGTGAGTCGACGGTGATAGGAACCATTTTCTTGTGGATTCCTAACCCCAATTCGGGGGTGACATACTATTGATATTTGGAACAACAAGTCTATGGTTGGGTGTAACATCCTTTCCAAGAAGCTAGTTGCAAAACTATTTTAAAAACATAAATGTTTATCTGTTTTCTTGAGTTAATATATGAGTCTAATTGCTTTGTGTTTTACTCTGTGCATGAGAATGAATTATATATTGTTGTGGTGAAAATATTAGTTGCATTTACATTTTTAACTAGTATGGACAATTTCTCGAGATTGATTGTCATGTTGTTCATAATTCAAGGTTTAAATTTATTTGTAAATCGATTTTAGTAGTAACGAATTCTGGTGCAATGCTCGATTCATCACGCGTCCTGGGAAAAGTTATCATGCGCAGTGCAAAGCCTATTTTTTGTGTGTTGTGAATAATTGTTGTGCGCAGTACAAAATTTGTTGTGCGAACGGTTGTTTCAATGAGGAGGTGGAATTCATGTTAGCTAGCATGATGTAGCTACATTTAAATAATTAGTATATATGATGGTTAAATCTTTGTATAATTTGTAGCTAGTAAGTTACAACAAGTTAATTAGCAAAAAAAATTGAATTTATGTGTATTTTTTGCAAGTAATGTTCCTTAGTTAAGCTAGGGGACGTTACAGAATGGTATCATAGATTTTTGGTTCAACACCAGACTTGTATGGGCCTGAGATCGGCATGAAGTGAGTAAATTTTTCATCTCGGTATTTGAGTTGTGTCAAATTTGGGGAAGAAGTGTTATAGCAATATTTGTATCACCCTATGCAATCTTGCACAGAAGGCCTTATTCCAATGCAGACTTATCTTCCTTGTTGATAAAATCTAGAGACAAAAATAATATTTTCCGCATGTACACATCTTGCACACTATACAACATGTGTATACGCAGGCTACTCCACTGCAGCCCACATACATTGGGATTTGTGCCAGAAAATGAAAATTAAATGTTGGGTTTCCATGTCACAACATGAGATCTCTGATCCTTGGCCTTCCATATACTGGAAACGTTCTGACTAGGCCCCTCAATTCCATTTTGAAGGCTATAAATGGGCTATTTCTAAGCTATGGAAAAGGAGAAAGAATTCAACTTTGAGAGCAAAGTTACTCTGGAGAAATTGTTTACTTCATATTGAGTCTTCATACCTTTGTCCTTTAAGTCTGAACACAGTGTCCAGCCCCAAAGCTCTTCCCTTATTGATTGAAAACCTCATTGTTTCTCTCTTACGAGCTTGCCTTTGGTGGAGGATTGAAGTGGTGGAGGCTCAACTGGAAGGAACTTAGTTTCTCGATTTCAAACCGTGTCGACATGGAAGACTATAACATTTTCACTTTTGCTGATCATTTATTAATAGAAATACTCTTCTCTCATCCAATTGATATCTTGCAAATATATTGAATTATTATTCCATGGGCATAGTTGTCATGTTTATTAATGGATTATGATATCTAAAGTGTTAACCTTTTATATTACCACCATATGCTTGATTTGTTTGTTTGTTGAGAACTTGTTGCAGGTATATAGCTTTGGGTCGAAGTGCTCAACGGTGGACTTCATCGAACATCTAGACGAGGTAGGCCTCTTTCTTATTTCACTTGCATATTGGTTTATATAGCATGTTGTTGGGATAGAGTTGATTTCTGCAGTCATTTATGTCTCTTGTGATTTACCCTAGCCATACAGATATTTTCCTCATAACAGAATTGGCGACCATAGTGGGGATTGAATCTTCTTTCATAGGGTTTGGAGTACTTTTCTCCTTAGATTGCTCTCGTTTCTATTGTGTTTCTTGTCATATCATTGCTTGACATTTCATGTTCACTTTGGGTCTGAGTTTCCAACCTTTCTCCCTTGCCTAGCCTTGTTTTGAAGCATATACACGCCTTTTTCCTTGACAGTCGCGTACATATGCACGGTGTCTCACTGCAAGATGTGTATATACGCTTTGTTTTCCTGAACATTTGTGTACATCAGTTTGCCTTGCTTGTTTGTTGGGTATGGTGGTTGTTGGGTGGGATTTGATGTTTGTTGAGTCTTCTTAGGTCTCTGTAGTGCCTTTTGAGTGCTTGTGGAATGACAGGAAACCCTCTTTTGGTTGAATTTATGGGCGGAGTCTTTCTCATCATCTTTTCATTTTTTGTTATCCTTGTACATTGGGTTGGGTGTTTTTTTGCTTGGTATCATGCTTGAGTTGTCTCTTTTTATACACAGTAGGGTTATATATCAAGTTACTTTTCAGTCCATGCATTTTTAGTTTTGTTATATTGAAAATACAAAAAAAAAAATAGGCATTTTGCATTGCTTGGCATTTTTTGTCTTTTTAGTCTTTTTCATTAGCTTAGTGCATATTGTGAAAGATTGCATTTTACTTCATAATTGTAGAGTTGAATTTGAGAATTTCATTGGTTTTTAGAAGCATATCATCCATTGAAAGTTAAAGTTAGGACTTTGCATTATTTTCATATTTACTTTTCTTGCAGAGTCATAACACCATGAGTTTCACTACCATACATTTTTGAGTAATCACGACCATTAAAATCAATGCTATAATTTAAAATTAATTAGTCACAATTTTACTTTCTAGGGTGCACAAACTAGCCTAGGATTAATGCCTTGGAATAGGATTTTTTGAGTAAACTTCTCCAAGGAAATTAAATCAACATATGTGTCTGAGACAGGGAGTGGAGAAATCCATTGTATAATTGGTAAGATCAGGAGGCTTTGCTCACACTGGAGTTAACCATGAGTTCGCGTGAAGTCAGTTGAAGGGATATCCACCCGATACCTTCCTAGCATCAGATATATTTATGGGGATCTTGCAAGTGCCTTTACCTCTGTGAGAGGCGGTGCTTTCAAGGTTTCGGGCTTTGCTACCCTTCCCATGCGGTGGACCTGACTTACGAGTTCTCTCTTGTGCATTGGTTATATAGTGTTTTATTAGTTGCTTGACTTAGGTATCTCATAGGTTACTCGCAAGGGTTATTTTGCAGGTACCCTGAGTCAGATAAGGGTCGGACAGCTAATGGCACCCCTTCAACTCCTACAACCTCTATGGTTGTAGTGTTGGAGGCACCTATCATTACTATGGCACAGCCTATAGTAAATGCTCAAGCTACTACCCCGAACCCTTTTGGGTCTCTTGGCCAGTCCTCGGGCTACAATGTTCAGTCAGTCTGTATGGCTTCTAGTCCCTTTTCTTATGGTATGTCCAACTTTACTTCATAGTTTTTGAACTCCATCCCAGTTGTTGACCCTAATGCTAGCATTGGGCTTGGGGGAAGTACACCTCCCTACACTCCTTTTTCATTTAGTGGATCTCAAATCCCTCAAATGGCTCCTAATATGGGAAGAATTCCTTCTTTTAACCTTGGGTCCAATCCTCCTACTTCTGGGTGGAATAATCAACCTAGTGGACAAGCTTCAACTCAATTTTTGTCCTACAACCCTACCTCCTCGGTGAAGATTCAAACCAATACATTTGGCATGATGAATCCACCTCTATCCTCCGGATTCCCACCCAGAGGAGGTCAGTTTCACGCTTTGGGAAACCGCCAACCCAGATCTAATCCGGTTGGGGGCAATTTATATAACCCTCAACAGAACATTCCTACTGGAATGATTGCCAACCAACCTTTATGAATCAGCCTGGAGGAGGGCCTTATAATCCCGAACAGGGCCATAGTGTTTACCAGAACCCTGAATGGCCTGCAATTCCTCAAACATAATCTTTCCCAAGAGCTTGGGGCCAGATGTCACAACCCCATCTCCCTTTATGGCCATGCTTAATCTGCCAGGATTGTCTAAGTTAATGAATGACCCTATGAGTCATGATCCTACATGGCCCCCCATCCCCACCAACCTTCCTTCGAACATCTCAAAGTTCGAAGGTAAGAATGGAGAGGATCATGGTGATCACGTCACTACCTTTCACCTTCGGCGCTCATCGAATTCCCTTAACGATGATTCTATTCGGTTGAGATTATTTCAATGCACCCTCATTGGAGTTGTTACGAAATGGTATATTTAGCTACCTAGGAGGGCATATGGGACTTTTAGTCAGTTGGTGATGGTCTTCTTTAACCACTTCCAGTTTTCCATTCCTTATGATATTGGATTAGAATTATGTTCAAATTTGCTCCAGGATAACGCCACTCATATCTCTAACCATATCCAGGAGTGGCGTAGAAAAAGAGGTTGATTAAGACCCATATACCCCTGGAATTTCTTTTAGAATGGTTCATTAAGTATTTACATGCTCCTATCTCAAAGGACGTTTCTACTTATGCGGTTACCACTGAGGAAGAGGCGATCCTTAGAGCCCAACACTTAGACTTGATATATACTCAGTCTGGGATGTTACACCACCTTCTTTTGGATGCACCGCAATCAACTTACGACCCTAGGAAAAAGCCTGGACCTCATGCCGATGGCATTGTAAGTGTCGCCAATGTAAAGTCCACAGACTCGGTGAAAAACCATATGAAAGAGTTGTCTTTAAACTAGTCTTCAGGAGGGATAGCTTCGTTTGTATCTTCCAACCCCACTCAGTCGGCGGATGTACACTCTGTGCAATCGTCGGCCCACCTAAATGGTAACCAGCAACCAGGAGAGAATAAGAAGAAAGGACATAATAACTATAAGGGTGGGAAAAATGTTAATAAACCCAAGGACAATGGTAATAATGAGAATATGGGTAATAATGTTGGAGAGGGAAAACGAGAAAGACGTAAGGTGAAGTTTCCCTATAATCTTTTCATAGATGATCACCTTACCCATTTATTCCCCAAACTTGTAGAAGTTGTGAGGCTATTATCTCTACCACCCGTCATGATGATGAATCCATTCCCACATAATAAACACATGGCCTCGAGCTCCTCTAATGCCGGAAATATGGTTGGTGGGAGTCAAAACCCACTGTCGCAAGATGGCGATCGTTTATTTATCAATATGGTCGATATGAAATTTAATGTATCCACTTCATCTCGAGACTATATCTCTTCACAAGCTATTCCTGGTCTAAAATCTCCTCCTACTCCTCCAAAGATGACTTTACATATTGAGAAACCAGAGCCACCGCCTCGTATTCTGAAAGGAGTACTCAAGCGCTCTACCCACAATCCAAATGCTAGAGTCTCCCAGAACTACTCTATTGTTGAGGACCTGGGTCAAACCCCTTGTGGGATGTCGGCTTTGGAGGTACTCCAGACGTGTCCTTCACAAAGGAATGCCTTACTCTCTGCTTTAGGAGCTCTAGAACCCAGTGGCTCAAAATTTATCAAGTTTGACGTCACAGATGTGAAGCCTCGCTTGCCTTACCATGTGGATTTCCACTTACACGTGGAGTACTCAAATTATATCATCAAACATGTGGTTGCTGATGAAGGTGTTGCTATGTTTGTGATGTCCCTAATCTATTGGAAAGATCTCGATTCTCTGACTCTTTGCAAGTCATCGAACATGTTTACTTCTTTTGACGATCATTCCTTCCGTCCTCACAATATTCTCCCTACCTTTCCGGTCCAATTAGGTGGAAATACGGTAGAGGTGGAGGTAGAGGTAGTTGATACGCCTCTTGATTATAACCTGTTACTAGGTCGCAATTGGAATTATGCCATGATCATCGTCATGTCGTCCATCTTCCGTATTCTTTGTTTTCCTCATGAAGGGAAGATCGTGATGATCGATCAGTTATCTTTTGTGTGCTCTAGTCCTAATGCATCTATTGGACCGTCGATCCCTGTGATCGACAATTCTTAGCCGAAAACTGAGAATATCGGTGTCGAAATGTATTTTTATCTTATGGGTACTTTCGACTTCGCGACACTGGGTAATTATGTTTATTCCATGTCTAGCAGGCTCATCTCGATAAGAAGGTCCATTTCTTTCCGCACTTCTTATTTTAATGATCTGTGGACCCTACCTTCCCCAACTTCATCTTGTGAAGGTCAGTTGCATGCTAGAATGGCCATGCCACTATTGGCAGTAGAGATTGTGTATCAATTTGTTCTTGACTCTTCCGTTGATCCTAATGTTGTTCCCTCGTCAACAGACGAGGAGGATATCGGTCTTAGGCCCATGTGGTCCACTTCGTTGTCTTGTTCACATGATTTCCTTGATGGGACTTTGCCTTCAGACGAAGCTATCATCGAAGCCATGAAGGGTTCCGACAAACCTTGGGATGATATGCATCATCGCTCTTACATTCTCCCAAAGATTGAAAGAATCAAACAAGACGACTTTAGATCTACTTTGAGTGAGACAGTCGGTCACGCCATGGTTCCACTTGATACACACAGCATTTATGTTGAAGGAAACATGGTGAGTGTTTCTCCTACCGTCACGATCGACATCTCTCGTACCCCTGGCAAGGTTTAAAATGTAAATATCGGTGTGGATTGTTCACCAGAAGAAATCCTGACCTACATTAAACTATTCAAGGAATTCTGAGATGTGTTTTCTTGGTCATATGAAGAGATTCCAGGGATCGACCCTTGTATTGTCGAACACGATATTAGAACTTATCTAGATTCTAAAATTGTTCGGCAATGTCTTAAATTTGTAAATCCCTAGAAGGCCCCTAGTATTAAGGCAGAGGTGGAGAAGCTACTTAATCTTGGCTTCATCTACCCGGTTCCCTTGACCGAATGGGTATCCAACCCCGTTCTTGTGGATAAGAAGTAAGGAACCATTTGTGTATGCATGGACTTTCGTGACCTTAACAAGGCCTATTCTAAAGACAACTTCTCGACACCTTTCATCGATCAGATTCTCGATGAGTGTGCGGGAAGCGAAGTATTTTCTTTTATGGACGGATTTTCAGGGTATAACCAAATTCAAATCAAACCCGAGGATCAACACAAGATGGAATTTATTTGTCCTTGGGGTACTTTCCCATACCAAAAAATGCCTTTCATCCTTAAAAACGTCGGAGCAACCTTTCAACGTGCCATGACTTTCGCTTTTCACGATCTTAAGCACATAGTCGAAGCTTACCTTGATGATCTTGATGATCACTCTCATAAGAGAGTGGATCATGCTACTCACCTTCATCTTGTTTTTTAAAGTTGTCGTTATTATAGAATCTGGTTGAACCCTTACAAGTGCATATTTTGCGTTAAGTCTGGTCATCTTTTGGGTTTTCTAGTTTCTGAGACCGGGATCATGGTAGATCCACTAAAGGTTGAGGCAATACTTTAGTTTCCTCCCCCGCGCACGATTAGACAACTTCAGGGTTTACAGGGGAAAGCTAACTTTCTTCGTCGACTTATAGTGAATTATGTCAATATCACTAAGGGTTTCATGCGTCTCTTGAAGAAGGATACTCCTTTTATCTGGGATGAGAGAGCCTAGGATTCCTTCGATGCTTTGAATAAACCTTTGGTTTCGGAACCTTTGTTGAATCCTCCTGACTACAATAGAGATTACTTGCTTTATATCGTCACTTCTGAGGATACGATTGGTATGGTTCTGGTTCAGGAAGATGATGAGCTCCATGAGCACGTTATCTACTATCTTAGTCAAACTTTAGTCGGTCCAGAACTTAATTATTCTCACATTGAAAACCTATCTTTGGTTTTCGTTCACACAGTCCAGCGTTTACGTCATTACATATTACTCTACAAGACTACTGTGGTTGTGAATGTCAATCCATTTCAATACGTCCTTACCAAGCGTATCATAGGGGGGAAATATAATAAATGGATTATCATTTTAAAGGAGTTTGATCTCGATTTCGCTTCCACGAAATCCAAGAAATCCCTAGTCTTCGCGAAGTTAGTATCTGATTTTCCACGATTATATGAGGATGTTATCCATGTTGATTTATTTGCAGACGAACACATTTTTATTGTCTTGTCGTCTGACCCCTAGTATGGAGACATTGTTCTCTATCTTCAAACCTTGAATTTCCTTCATCATCTCTCATGAGATGACTGACAGCGTGTAAGATACCAAGCTAAGAAATATACTATCATCAATGAAACTTTGTATCGTTGAGGAATAGACAATATCTTGCGTCATTGTTTAACTCATGGAGACGTCAAGTCTGTCCTAAACGATTGCAACAGTGGGGCTTGCAGTGGACATCTATTCAGGCTTGCGACAACCCAAAAAAATTTGTGAGTCGGTTATTTCTGGCCTACTATATTTAAAGATTGTATTGAAGCAGTTAGGAAGTGTCACCCCTACCAGGTTTTCACTCGAAAAATGTGCTTGCATCCAAACCCTCTTCACCCATTCATTACCATCGGTCCCTTCACCAAGTGGGGGGTGAACTTCGTGGATTTCAACCCAACTTCAGCTAGGGGGCATCAACACATTATCGTGGTCGTTGAATACTTTACTAAGTGGGTCGAGTCCATGCCTACAATTAAATTCGATGGGAACATTGCAGCCTTCTTCGTATTCAATCAATTTATTGCCCGGTTCGGTATCCCAAGTATGATTGTCACTGATCATGGCAGTCACTTTCAGAACAAAATGATGGAAGAACTAGTAGTTATGTTTTGGTTTAGACATGTTCATTATTCTCCTTATTACCCCCGGGAAAATGGATAAGTAGAGGCTATCAACAAGTCTCTCAAAACCATTTTGCAAAAAACTGTCAGTCAGAGTAAGTCTGACTAGCACATCATGATATATCTTGCACTTTGCGCATATCGAACCTCAGTCAAGACTGCCACCGGATTCTCCCCTTTCAAGTTAGTACACAGTGTGGAATCAATATTACCTATTGAATGTGAAATTCCTTCTCTAAAGTTGGCAATCGTGCTCCTACCGAACACTTATGATCTCGAGTGATGCCTTGTACACCTAGAGAGTCTTGATGAGCAATGTCGAGACACCTCTACGGCTATTGAAGCGAACAAAAAATGTGTCAAGGTCAAGTACGATAAGATTGTATGTCCTCAGTTGTACATCGAGGGTGACTTGGTCCTCTTGTATGATCAAGATAATGAACCACTGGAGGCAGGCAAATTTAAACCCATGTGGCACGGTCCTTATAGCATGTAACATGTATTAGAAAAAGGAGCCTATGAGTTAGAATATTATGAAGGGAATAGGTTGGTCAAGCCCAGAAATGGGCTCTACTTGAAAATATATTACGCTTGAGCCCCAAGATTGGACGGAACTCTCTCTACACTAATGTAATTTAGTGTATATATATTTTTCTTTTCTTTTCATCTTTGGGTTGCTTATCGAGTTTTCACTTGGTTGACAAATGTCAACGGAGTCTTCGGTCTACCTAGGATTCACAAACGGAGCCAGTCATCATGCACGAAAATTGGCTTCCATCGCTTGGGTGGTTTACTCACCTGAGGGTCTACTGGTGTCTTCAAGTGGCGTGTGCCTAGGGCCATCCACAAACAATGTGGCAGAATATATCTTTGTTATAGAACTTTTGTGTGATGCTATCTCACATGGTCTTCTCTCATTAGAAGTCCGCCTGGATTCCTGGGAAGTAATACATCAGTTGAACAGTCGTTACCGCGTGCGTGATCCTACTTTGCTCCAACGATTCCTACGGGTACGTCTTTTAGAAAGACAATTTGATTTTATTACATATTATAACATTCCTAGTATTTCTAATCATGTATCTGATGCTTATGCTAATTTCATTTTAGATTGGCATTTGTCACATAACTAAAGAAAAGAAAACTATCTCATCAATATACAGATTGTAAAATATAAGTAAAGTCGAAGATCCTTTTTTACATATTTCAAAAAATATGGTGTTTATAGTACAAAATTGGGGCTAATACCCTCAATACACATATACAGTTGGTACTACAATATCCCACGACATCTACACCTGTGGCGCCAGATGTGTGTCATGGTAACAAACCACGGCATTTGCGAGAAACCTAAAGAGTCGTACCCATGCCATGGGTACACCAACCACCTGTCGATGCATGGCTTCAGACAGATCCTCTACCTGAACCATGGGAATCTTGTGAGTCAAACGCGACATGTTTCCCTGCACATTTTGTAGGATCCTCTCGACTTCTCCTCCCGCCGCCTCGTCTCCCCGGTTCCTCCATCGATGTCAAGGGAAGCCTTATGGTCATCATGGACCCACATATGCGTTAGACAAATGTCTATTCAATACTTAAGCACCATCCAAAAATATTTTTGTTCTATTATACAAAAATACAAAAAAATGAAATATGTAAAAACTTTTGACATACCTATGTCACCGTAGGCGGTCCCTGGTAGGAGTGGTATGTTCGGATATCCTCGAAGGTCTATCCATGCATAGGGATAGTCATCTAGGGAAATGACACGTCACTACCACCAGTAGAAGAAGTCATCATTGTAGGGTGTCGTCACCCTACCTCCCCCCTGTTGCCTCATTACCTCGGTCCATCGTGCCATGGCTAGATCGTGAGGTCATCTAGGAAGAATATCAACTCTAGGTCCCAAACCTAGAACCCACTCGAAAAAGAAATTGCATAGGATAGAAATTGTCTGCGCAAATCTTATGTCCTTTGCGAAGTAAGGGTTTATACAGATTTGTATTTGTAACCGATTGGCCGACGATAATAAAGAAGAAGAGTTGGTGGACGTAGCCCCAGGTTGGGGGTGAACCACGTAAATCTGTGTGTTATGCTTTGTGCCTTGACTTGTTGTGATTATCTCTACTTTTTCTAAGTGCTTCGATATATTTAGATGGATATATTTATGCTTAGTGCTTATTAGATGTGTATGAATAGCAGATCTAATATATATGAAGATGCTTAGTGTTGATCTAGTGAATCTAATTTTTTTTACTGTTACTATTACTAAGATACCTTAGATCTAAGTGAATGTTTTGATGCTCTATGCTATCTGCGAAGTATAATAAGGACTGAATATTCATGAATGATCGATGCTAAGTGCTCTATAAGTGATATAATCACAGATCTGTGTCCCAGCAAAGGTTGCAGACACCTGAGTCTTGCAACCACCCCTGCCTCTACCTTCGGTGATACTTCATCTGCTTCGCAGGTGTTGCCGAAAGGGTCGGTACTTAGGGTTTTGTTTGTGCGCTCTTGTAGCGTTGAACCCTGGGTCAGCCCATGTGCCAACAAAGTGGTAGAGACTTACCAAACATGGGTGCCCTAGTTATATCCCCTACCACCTTTGGTTCCCATGCAGATGTTTTCCATAGGACTTGGAGTCCCTCATAGCTAATACATGGCTTTATGTTGAGCCTCATTTCTCTTTCATAAACATGCGGCCTTATACCCCGAGGACTCCCAAACGAGTTTAATTTAAGCTATTTTCCAACTCATCTTTAAAAAGTGAAAATATTGCCGAGTGATTTGTCCCTTTCACACTCGTTAAATTGGACTTGAAAGGTCATGAGTCTTAGTTAAGATATTTTCCGACTCGTTATCAAAAAGTGAAAATATTTTCGAGTGAACTTGTCTCTTTCATAGTCGTAAATTGAATTTGAAAAGACATCTATTTGGCACAGGTTTACCCCTTTTTTACACAAAGTAGACTAAAAGACATAAAAAATGACATTTTTGGGCATTAAGTTGTGATTGTGTCTCATGCCCCTGCTTGCAGTATTGATCCTATAGTTGGCTCTCGCTTTGCATTATAAATCGTTTTCCTGAGAAGTTTTTGCATCCTCAACCAAGTAGAGCCTTGTTTATATCCTTCACAATTTGACACCCTATACCTAGGAGGAAACTTTCCCTCGAGTGTTCATCTCCCGCATGCATTTCCATACATTGTGAATAGGTATGTTCCACTGCTAGAACTAGTTTTTCTTACTTGCAACACTTGTTTCCTCCTCTGGATCATAGCACTCATTTTTCTATGAAAAAACAAAAACATTCGGGCATGAAGGGAGTATTATCTTGTATTGGCAGCAGTCGTTTCGCCTTTGGACAGAGCATAAAGTTATTGAGTCCATTCATCATCATAATTTTGGGATTAGCATGGCCTTAGGAAGATGAGCTCGTTACAGATTCCTCTCTAACGACTGGTTACTCTTCCAGTCCCTACAGATAATTTCATTGATGCCTCTTGCATATCATGGTTTCATCATTGGGTCTATACTGTTGGAGTCCTTCATATGTCTCATGATCTTGCTCAAAGGAAGTCTATCAACCTGTGTCAGCCACTCCTTAGAACTCTTGACTTTGCATGTTGGCCATACCCTCAATTTTTCTTAGAATCACATGATATTGTAGTCCTATCATGCACCCTGGCCCTACTTTCATCATTAGTAGGTAACCTTGAACCCAGCAGTCGACATTTCATCATTGGTCATTCACTAGGTGGTTTCCCTTTTGTTCAACGGCAATACATCTATTCACACATTGGGATTCGTGTAGTTTCTTGGATGCCATTAGACTTATTGGTGGTTTCCTCACCTTTGTCACCAGTTTTCATCATTGGCTATTATTCAGAGGGTCTTTTTTGTGTACCGCTTGCACTTGGCACACGTGAAAGATGCACAGGGTTGTTCGTTCGTGAACATGCTCTTCGTCCGATTTCCACCAAATCGTGAAGCTCTTGCTTTATACCTCGTGCTGACTGATGAGAGATACCTTAATTCTCTCCTTTCAGTGGGTCTCTTTCCATCGAATTCAGCCCATTTATTCTAGAAAAGGGACCTAGAGTCCTATGAGTACCTTGAGGCTTGCAGTCATCAATGGAATACTCTCTCACTATCGACAGTTGGGAATACATCAATGTCTCATGATCGATGGATTCTTCATGTGTTCGACACTGACTCTTCTATTCACACGTGTAAGAATGTACTCGGTGCCTTTATACCTACTTTCATTATCGGTAGGTTGTCTTACATTTGTTAACGGTATACATCAATAACTGGTAATCAAACGATGTCTCATTGTGTTTGACCTCAACTCCTTTATTCACATGATGTAGACTTGCACCCTTGGTGGATTGCGTAGAAGACTTGAAGACATCACTATGTGTCTGCGACTTTCCTGAGTTGTTGCTTCCTTTTCATTGGACTAGTACCTATATGACTTCACTGATCATGGGAGATCAGGTTGTACTCCATGGTATACAGATATCTTCAGATTGGTTTTGAGACTGGTTCTACTGGGCCTTGTTCTTGACTATGACAGCTATTGGCATGTAACCACATTTGTATTTTCCTATTCATGACCACAGACACATGTTTGGTATATTTTCACATGGATCTGCAGTGTAATTTTATTGGCAGCCATGTATGCAAAGTCAATGCAGAATGTAATGAGCAGCTAGTTCGTTCAGTTGGTTCCCTACCACTCCACTTCTAGGTTGTTTATAATGTATTTCGGCCATCGCAGATACTCCTATGACCTCACACATTAGGGGTCATCTGTTATAGAAAGATTTGACTCACCCTATGCAATCTTGTACAGAGGGCCTTATTTCATTTCCCTATGCAGACTTATCTTCCTTGTTGATAAAATACAGAGAAAAAAAAAACAATTTTCCACATGTACGCATCTAGCGCACTATACAGCATGTGTATACACATGTTGCTCTACTACAACCCACGTACATCAGGATTTGTGCTAAAAAATGAAAATTAAATTTCGGGTTTTCATGTCATGACAGGAGATCTTTGATCCTTGGCCTTCCATATACTGGAAATGTTCTGAATCGTCCCTTCAGTTCCATATTGAAGGCTATAAATGAGCCAATTTTGAGCTATGGAAAAGGAGAAAGAATTCAACTTTGAGAGTAAAGTTGTTCTGGAGAAATTGTTTACTTCATATTGAGTCTGCATACCTTTGTCCTATAAGTCTGAACAAAGTGTTCAGCCCCCAAGCTCTTCCCTTATTGATTGAGAACCTCATTGTTTCTCTCTTATGAGCTTATCTTTGGTGGAGGATTGAAGTGGTGGAGGCTCAGTTGAAAGGAACTTAGTTTCTTGGTTCTAAACTGTGCTGACACGGAAGTATTTAACATTTTCACTTATGATGATCATTTATTAATAGAAATACTCTTCTCCCGTCCAATTGATATCTTGCAAATATATTGAATTATTATTCCATGGGCATAGTTGTTGTGTTTAGTAATGGATTATGCTATCTAATGTGCTAAACTTTTATATTACCACCATATGCTTGCTTTTCTTGTTTGTCGAGAACTTGTTGCAGGTATATAGCTTTGGGACGAAGTGCTCAACGGTGGACTTCATCGAACATCTGGACGAGGTAGGCCTCTTTCTTATCTCACTTGAATATTGGTTTATATAGCATGTTGTTGGGATAGTTTTGATTTCTGCAGTCATTTCCATCTGTTGTGGTTTACCCTAGCCATAGAAAGGTTTTCCTCATAACAAGAAGGTAACATTTGAGTGAAATCCCGAAATTTCTAAGCAAATTCAAGCCAAAATTGCACTCATAATGGTTGTTATGGAGGGATCATTTCGACTTCCAAGCGACTAAATTTATCATAGATATGTGAGTTAGGAGTTTCCACGGTGGTTGCAAGCTAGTAATAGGGAAAATCAGCTAAGCGAAGAAAGAACTTGCATGTGCTAAGTATTGGTGCGCAGTGTGTGTACACTAAATTTTGGCACTGCACGGTGTAAATATTGTGATACACAAAAAATATTACTGCACAGAGTGTGCGCATTGAATATTGGCACTGCATGGTGTGAAGTTTTTGATGTGCATCGAATATTGATGCATGACATAAATAGTTGTGTGCACTAGATATTGGTGCCAAGATAAAAAGTTGTGTGCACTCAATATCAGTGTGTGGCATAAAACGTTGTGTGCATTGGATATTGGTGCATGGGATAAAAGGTTGTGTGCACTAGATAATGGTGTGCAGGATAAAAATTTGTGTGCACTCAATATCGGTGTGTGACATAAAAATTCATGTGCACTAGATATTGGTGTGCAGTATAAAATTTGCATGCGCTGGATATTGGTGTGCGGTATAAAAAAGTTGTGCAATAGAGATTGGTGCATGATATCAAAATTGTGTGCATAGAATATAGGTGCATGGGGTGTGTGATAAATCTTGGTTTTTTTGCATTATGGATCTGATGTGTGTTGAATGTTGGTGCATAATACAGAATTAATGTGTGCATGGGCTTCAAAAAGGAAGAAGAGAAGAATTTGTCAGCCTACATGGGGTGCCTAAGGCAATTGTTTCAGATAGAGGTCCAAAATTCAAATCAAATTTTTGGAAAAGGTTATTCAAAGGCTTTGGGACAAATTTAAATATCAATACAGCATATCACCCAGAGTCAAATGGGAAAACAGAGAGGATTAACAGAATCATTGAAGACATGCTCAGAATGTATGTGATGGATCAGCCATCAAAGTGGGAAGACTACATCGACTTAGTAGAATTCACGTGCAATAATGGGTATCAAGCCTCATTTAAAATGAGCCCATTTGAAGCCTTGTATGGTAAGAAGTGTAACACACTAGTGTATTGGGATAACCCAGCAGACCAGGTTATGATTGGGTCAAATTCATTAAAGGAAATGGAAGAGTAGATGACAAAGATTAGGAATAATTTAAAGGCTGCCCAGGACAAGCAGAAAAGTCATATAGACAAGAATAGAGTTTTTAGAGATTTTAAAGTGGGTGAACATGTTTTTCTAAAAGTGAAAGTGAAAAGAAGTTCGTTAAGATTGGGTTGATGCCCAAAGGTTGCAGCAAGATATTGTGGGTCTTTTGAAATCTTAGAGAAGATAGGGCCAATTGCATACATGCTAGCATTTCCTACATTCATGAGAGTTGATAATGTATTTTATGTGTTTTTATTAGAGAAATATGTTTCTGACTATAACCACGTAATTGATCGGACTGTGATCCAGGTGGAAAACAAAGAGGATTTATGGGGGAACCAGTACATATCTTGGACTGGAAAGTCAAATTTATCATAAACAAATCCATAGGGTTGGTAAAGGTTCAATGGACCTGCTATAGTCCTGAAGATGCAACATGGGAGCATGAAGAAACTATGCACGAGGAATACCTACAATTTTTTGTCAATTTTGAAGAAAATAGAAACCAAAATGCAAGACTCCTTTTTGGGGAAGCTAGAGTTCTAGAAACACATCTCAGAATTCTGATAACCTGGGTTGATATTCTTGATAAAATAATGGTGCAACTCAATGGACTGAGAGCAGTGAAGAGAGTGCATTCCTTGGGTCAGAAGGTTGAGAGAAATATGAGATTTTGGTTGGGACTATTGTTGGAGGGTAAAATTGCAGAATTTTGTTTTATTTTCTGAATATTGTAAAGTGATGTAAATTTGTATATGTATTTGGCATGGTGTTGTGCATTGAAGACGGTACACAATTGTAGGGGATCGGAAATGTAACATCCCCACTATAATCCCTATTTTAATTTATGCATAATGTTGTGGTTATGCCCAAGCAATGTAATATGCGA
This sequence comes from Picea engelmannii, assembly GCA_009831015.1. Classification (NCBI taxonomy): domain Eukaryota; kingdom Viridiplantae; phylum Streptophyta; class Pinopsida; order Pinales; family Pinaceae; genus Picea; species Picea engelmannii. The sequence goes on from ML810230.1 coordinate 174,635, forward strand.
ATGTATTTTCTTTTTTAAAACAAAAAAAAAATGTGATGGCAGTTGTTGAGGAATATGGAAAAAGATGGGGGCTGAGTTTTCCACAAGAGAAGAGAGTATCTAAGAGGGGTCCAAGGGGGAAATTAATTTTGGGTATTAATTCAACCCATTTCCTGGATTTTATTATCATTGGGGATAACTTCCAATTTTATGTTTAAGTGTACGAGAACCCAAATCATTAAAATCATGTAAGAGGGTGGGTGTGAGAGTCACATCCCATATTTATTGGAGAGAATGGTGGGATAAAGTACAATCAACATTGGGCAGAGTGAGAAGTCAACCATCTTTGGAAAATAGAGGAAATTCATACGGGAAGCTACAGACATATTTTACACATTGATTTTTACATGAAAATCAAGCAAAGAGCAGAGAAAAAGAGCATTGGAGATAGAGCAAGAAGTTTGGGTGAATTTCAGAGAAAGTTGGAGTGATTTGGAGATGAATATTGAAGAGTCTGGTTTCCAAGCCTGAAAAGTGAACTCTTGTGTGAGTTGCACTGTAAAAACAAGTGTTGTTGTTGTTTCTAGTAGTTTTCCTGACAATTAGTTCCCTTGAGTTCTCAATAGAGAGATTCATAGTTACATGTGCCAAAGAGACCTTGATAAATGAATGGGATGCCCAATGGATTGAGAGAAGTGAAGGGGTACATTCCTTGGGTTGAGAAATTCAACAGGAAGAGAGCTAGAGGAAATTAGGGATAGTTGTAGGAGAATACCAATGGGTTGTGGGATATTGAGTTGTGAGTGGATGATGAAAGGCACCATTTTCTTGTGGATTCCTAGCCCCAGCTCAAGGGTGACTTATTGTTGAGATTTGGAATAACAAGTCTATGGTTGGGTGGAACATCCTTCCCAAGCAGTTTGTTCTACAAATATTTTAAAAAGATAAGTGCTTATTTGTTTTCCTGAGTTAATGCATGAGTTTAATTTTTGTGTGTTTTACTATGTGCATGGGAATGAATTATACAATGTTGTGGTGAAACTATTAATAGTTGAATTTATGTTTTTAACTAGTATGGACAATTGTTTGAGCTTGATTGTCATGTTGTTCATAATTCGAGGTTTAAATGTATTTGTTAATCGATTTTAATAGTAACAGTGATGGATTCTAGTGTGGTGATAGAATCGTCGCATGCGTCAGGAATAGTTGTCGTGCACAGTACAAAGCATGTTTCGTGCGTGCAATACAAAATTTGTTTCACGCACAGTTGTCTCAGTGAGGAGACAAAATTCATGTTAGCTAGCATGATGTAGTTTCATTTACATAATTGGTATCCGCAATGGTTAAATCTGTGTATAATTTGTAGTTGGTAAGATAACGCAAGTTAATTAGTAGAAAAATTTTGAATTTATGTGTAATTTTTTGCAAGTAATGTTCCTCAGTTAAGTTGGGGGACATTACACTACCTTTCTTAGTCAAATTTTGATCACCATGCTTCTTCTTGTTAGTTTGTTCAACATGGTCATGTCCTTCCCCTGTTGATTTATTTCTCTGTAATTATGTCAACCTTTTCCCTTTAACAAATGGGCGTACTGTTGACCTCAAGTTTCCCTTCATTAAGCAATTTCTCGTACACTCTAAATTTGGTAAACCATAGAAAGAGTCAAACATATAATCCTTAATATTTTCTTGGGAAAACATTTTCCACCTTTAGCCAATTTCAACTGAAGTTCCTTCAAATGAAACATATAATCTTCAATTCTTCCAAAGGAGAGAGGATCTAGAGAGCTTAATAATTTCTCAATTTATGTAACTTGACCTTCATCAATTTTATCAAACAGAGTCTTCATCTTCTTCTAGATACCATTCGAGCAATATATCTCGCTTATAATAAAGTGAATCTCCCTAGAAATGTAGGTCATTATGACTCATATAGCCTCATCCTTATTCTAGTCAATAAAAAAAAATTGCAGGTCATCCTTCTAAACTAGAACCACATTTTTTTTAACTACCATATGATTGTTGAGGCCTCAACAACCCCCTTAAGTCGATCGGTTTGGGGACCCGCTTCTAAATTTGTAATCAAGCCTCTTCAACTATGCTTTGTTCTACTTGACTTTATTCTTTTAAAGCCTGAGAAATTAATGATAGCTTGTTGCTCACTGATTTATTTCTAATTAGATGTATTTTTTATTGTTTTTCATTTTAATGCATTTCTAATAGTTTTCCGCAAATTGCATCATCTAAGATTTGCAAACTCGATGTCCTACATTCATGATCATGTTATATGTATCATAGATTTTTCTCTTGCACCACTTGGATTTAACTCACTCTAACCTTCCGAGACATATATTATAGCCTTGTATAGCACACAAAAGTTGTTTTCCATCACAAGCTAACTTAGAACTAAGTTTTGGGCAGAATCAACACTTTCGCCAAGAGTTGGGTTTCAAATGCATCGGAGGTCAATGGGCCTTTTTTTTAATTAACATATTTCAACTACTTATAAATCTTGTCGACATTAGTTAACATCTCAAAATTCTATATGATAAAGATAGGGGATAAGGCGAATAAATTCAATTTTGGTTGAGAATCATCCTCAGCAGAACTTAGACTTTTATTAAAAATTTGATTTGTGCATAATTTTAGGTTATCGAATGAATTGACATTTTAACTTCAAGAAAATATTATTTATAGGTTTTGGTGGATTGCAAACTCAATACAATAGACATAATCTAAATTCGAGGTACAAAAGCACGAGAACACGCATTTATGATTTCCCATCAAATCAAGTTGTTGAACTGTATCATTTATGAAAGCCATGGATATGGTTTTGAGTAGGGTTGTGTGACCATTCATTGGAAAGACCCATTTGTCCTCTTCATACAAAAAAAAATAGTTCTTCAATCAAAGGACATACAAACAAGTTATAGGATTACTAAGCCATAAATCAAAAATAACTATTTAGAGAGGTTTTAAAACCTCCCAATAAGCTTATCTAAAGGGTTGAAATAATAGACCATCAAGGGAGTTTCAAATATCGCAATCACACATTTTTGTTTTTCTTGCGATAGGCTATCGACAGGCTATCAATGGAATTTCAAATATTGTCATTGAAGACATCTTTAATTTCCTCCCAATAGGCCATGTAAGGATTCAAGTAACCGATCTTTAAAGTACCTTGGAAATATATCAAAGAGATGCAAAATAAAGCCATTGGGGATTCAAAATAAGCCATCTCGGCAATTCAAAATAAAGTCATCATAGAAGATTTGAAGGTATTAAAGATTTATTAATTAATTCATCATCGAAGACTTCAAATGTGTTTTAGATTTAAGTGAAAAGTATCAAATATTATCGACATCAGTGATCTTATGGCCATAATGTCCATATAGATAAATAAAAAAATCACCAACTGATTCCTTTTTTTATTACAAACCTGGATGGAAATACAAAAACTATCATACAAAAACATTATTGATCGAATAGTTGAGGAAGCAAGTTGGCATCACCCATGGGGTAAGAAGCTCTATGTATATGTAATGGCAGTAAGAAAGTTTTCTACCACATGATTTTTAGTTCATTATTATGTGTTATCTTGGTAGGCCAAAAGTTATCATATCATATAAGCAACCAGGAATTGCTCTTGTTTTTGTCAATCCGTTGGCTTAGAAATTGTTCCTATGTAGATCATAGTCTAGTTCTACTCAAGAACTAAGGCTGTGAATACAAAAATTCAAAAGCCAAAATGCATAATAAATATAAATCTATGACACCTTCCATCAACATGAGTTTGACGACTATCGTATATGATGGTGGTAGTGTACAAAGATGCATATGTGATTATCATCCCAACCTCCTCGATGATGATTTCATATAGTCTCTCACAATGCCTCATGAGGCACCTTCTTACTGTGAATGCTCTGATAGATTTCTTGGGAAATTAAAAGATATGCTCGATTCAATGTTAGTGGTTGATGGACAATTAATCTATGAAGCCCTTCACCATAGCTTCAGGGTTAAATAGTAGATCTTGTAATCTAAGTGACTTTTTCTCTTAATAAAAATATCTCGTATGAACATAAGAAATAAGTTTATGATGTATTCATATTTGTCTAAAATATAATTTATATTTGCATGAGAGTGATTTCTCGTGAATTAACTACTTAAATCTGAAATTTCACATTCCAAAGTTCAAAGTAGACTCATATCATAGTTTCAGTATATATCATAACTTTGTTTTAGAGCATAATAATAAATTAGTAAAATACCTCTCATGAAGAAGTTTATGTCCCTTGATCATATTTTTTTGTTTCCTCTTGTCTATCGTCAACTACCTGAAATCGGATTTTTCCACCCAACCAACTAGGAATAACCTCGCTAGCTCCCTAGCTCTAGGAAAACCTTGGGTGATCTCCTGGCCTCTCATGCCCAAATTCACAGAACTTGATCCCACCAATATATCGAAGAACCCAAGTCAAATCGCACTCCTAATCAAATTCCTTAAGTCCAGTTCCCAAAATGTTCTTCAAACCATTTTCTTGATAAATGGTTTTCCTCCCTCCCCAAAACCATCATCCTCCCTCCAACATACGTAACCTCTAAATTTTCCAACCCCCACTCCTTTCCCTAGGTCCCCCTTTTAAGCTTTCTCTTCCACTGCCTTACTCCTCCTCCCAAAGGTCCTAGGGAAGCTAACCCAATAAAATACCCATGCCATCTCTGACATGCAATCTCTTCTTAGATAAGGAAAATCAATAGGGTAGGTTTGAAATCAATTCACTCAACTTCAATTTATTTGGTATGTCAATTTATTTGAATCCACACATACCATATTGTTAAAAAAACAAGACCGTGGAGCAATAAAATAAAACAAATGCGGAAACAAAACACAGAAGATACACAATACAATAGAGACACAGATTTTTGTGGTTCACCCAGTGTGGGCTACGTCCACCATATCTTAATCAACATATCCTTGTAGAACAGTTTTTGAACCTCCAAAACATAATGCATGATTAGCAGTACCTCTCAATTATCTGAGAATCCACTTTACTGCCTCCCAATGTTCTTTACCTGGATTGTTCATATATCTTCTCACAACTCCCACTGCATGTGCAATATCTGGTCTTGTGCAAACCATTGCATACATCAAGCTGCCAACTGTTGGTGAATATGGGACCCTGGACATGTATTCTATCTCCTCCTGTGTCTTGGGACACATTTCCTTAGTTAATTTGAAATGGCTGGCCAAAGGTGTACTAACTAGTTTTTCATTCTGCATTCTAAACCTCTCCAACACCTTCTCTATGTACTCACCCTAAGACAATGTCAGTTTTTGATTTTTCATGTCTCTTGTTATTCTCATACCAAGGATTTTCTGTGTAGCACCCAAATCCTTCATCGCAAATGAATTGGCTAACTCCTTCTTGAGCATGTTTATATCCTGCATATTAGACCCTGCAACAAGCATGTCATCTACATACAATAGCAAGATAATAAAGCTTCCATTTTGTAGCTTTTTAAAATAAACACAGTGATCAGAATGACATCTACTATAACCCTGTTTTGTCATAAACCTGTCAAACTTCAGATACCACTGCCTTGGAGCTTGCTTTAGGCCATATAATCTCTTCTTCAACCTGCATACCAAATTCTCCTTCCCTTTGACCTCATATCCCTGTGGTTGTTGCATATAAATCTCTTCCTCCAAATCCCCATGGAGAAAAGTTGTTTTTACATCTAATTTTTCAAGATGCAAATCTTTTACTGCCACAAGACTTAAAATAGTTCTAATTGAAGTCATTTTAACAACAGGAGAAAATATTTCATCAAAATCTATACCCTTTTTTTGTGCAAACCCCTTTACAACAAGTCTAGCCTTGTATCGTTTTTCTCCTCCATCTTCTTCCTTCAACTTGTAAACCCATTTATTATACAATGCTCTTTTTCCTGTAGGCAATTGAACCAAGTCCCAAGTATGGTTATTTAACAAGGAATCTATTTCCTCTTTCATGCCTTGCTCCCACTTCCTTTTGGTGTCTACCTGCATTGCCTCTTCATAACATTCCGGTTCACCAAAATCAGTCAACAATAAATAATACAATGAAGTAGAGTATCGTTCAGTGGGTATACTTAACCTGGTAGATTTTCAAACAACACTTGCAGGTGTTTGAGGTACCTGTTGCTCCTGTTGTTGTACATTTTGATTTTTTGGTTCCTTTGGAATTTCTTTTTCAGTGATCTCATCAAGCACGTATTATTGTTTTACTTTTTCCTGTTTCTTTCCCTGCAACTGATCTTTGTACATGACCTTCTCATTGAATATGACATCTCTACTCCTAATAATTTTGTTATTTTCATAATCCCATAAGCGATAACCAAAATCATTAACACCATATCCAATAAAGGTACACTTCTTGGATTTTTCCTCAAGCTTTGTTCTATTTTCTTTATCAATATGGACAAATGCTTCACAATCGAAAGCTTTCAAAAAAGAATAGTTTACATTTTTTCCTGTCCATTCCTCCTCTGGAATTATACCATCCAAAGAGCTTGAAGGTCCTCTGTTTATTAAGTAAATAGCAGTATCTACAGCATCTGCCCAAAACTGTGAGGGCAAACCAGCATGCAATCTCATACTCCTTGCACGCTCCATGATTGTCTTGTTCATCCTTTCTGACACATCATTGTCTTGTGGTGTTCTTGGAACTGTCTTCTCTCTATGAATTACATGGTATGAACAGTAATCATCAAACTCCTTGATGCAATATTCACCTCCATTATCTGATCTGAGACACTTCAACTTTTTTCCTGTCTCATTCTTAACCAAAGCTTTCCATTTCTTAAAAGTATCAAAAACATCAGATTTTTGTCGAATGCAATAAACCCAAGTTTTTCTAGTTGCATAATCAATAAAGTAACATAATAATGAGAGCCACCAAGAGATGATACCTGAGTTGGTCCCTATACATATGTATGCACAAGCTCTAACCTTTCACTCTTCTTTTCTTTTCCGACTCTGAGAAATCTGACTCTCTTATGTTTTCCATAACACAATGCTCATAGAAGTTCAAATCAATTTGTTTAAGATCTGGCAACAAATTTCTTTTGTGAAGTATTTGCATCACCTTATCACACATGTGTCCAAGCCTATGATGCCACAGTGTTGTATCCACTCTTGTAGAAGCTAAAGAGATAGAAGATTCAATATTACCAGTACATAAATACAATGTACCTACCTTCTCTCCTTTCGCTATCACCAATGATCCTTTGATGACCTTCCACGTCTTATCTGTAAATATGGATATATAACCTTCACTTGCCAACTGCCCTGTTGAAATTAGATTTTTCCTTAAATCCGGAACATGTCTTACCTCTTTCAACAGCCATTGGTTTCCATTGCGTTGATTTATTTTTACCTTTCTCATTCCAACAATATTGCATGGTGCATCGTCACCCAAATGAACCTGTCCAAAATCACCTTGAACATAATCTAGAAAATGTTTCCTATGGGGTGTGGCATGAAATGAAGCCCCTGAATCTACTACCCAAGACTCAGAAATATTATCTACGGAAAGAATCAAAACATCTTGTAACACATCACATGTTACATTTGCTTCATGATTTCTCTCCTGTTGTCCATCTCTTTGTTTCTTTGGAGCTCTGCAGTCTTTCTTCAGATGTCATTTCTTCCCACAATTCTAGCACTCTATATTTCTAAGTCTGGATTTGGATCTGCCCTTCCTAGAATTCCCACGGTTCCCGAAACCCCTTCCTCTATCCTTTTGTCTTCCCTTTTTCTCCATGTTCAACGCATTTCCTGATGTCTCACCTGTGATTTTCCATCACATTTCCTCACTAAGAATAACACCAACAACATCATCAAATTTTAAAGTATTTGAACCAGAGACAGAGTTACTTACAGCCATGACCAAGCCACTCCATCTTTCTGGCAATGAGCACAAGATTAGAAGAGCCCTTACCTCATCATCAAAGTCCACTTTTACAGAACTTAGTTGATTAGTATTCATATTAAAATCATTTAAATAATCTGCAACAGACCCACCTTCCGACATCTTCATATTAAATAATCTCTTCATTAGAAATACCTTATTGGACACCGAGGGTTCTTCATACAATTTGGCCAATGCGTCCATCAAACCCTTCGTTGTCTTTTCTTTTGAAATATTGAAAGCCATCGACGTTGCCAGGCTCAGTCGTATCATTCCTAGAGCATTTCTGTCAATAATCTCCCATTCTTCGTCCTTCGTAGTCATCGGCTTCTTTGTTATTCCGCCCAATGGTAGGAATAGATCCTTCTGATATAAATAGTCTTCCATCTGGATCTTCCATAACTGGTACTTTTGGCCATTAAATTTCTCGACCCTAAACTTTCCATCTTTCGACATTGCTCCCACTCGAACCATGAACCCTCTTTTCCTGCGAGTTGCCTTTCGCTCTAATACTTGTTAGAAAAACAGGAAAATGGAGCAATAAAATAAAACAAATGCGGAAACAAAACACAAAAGATACACAATACAATAGAGACATTGATTTACGTGGTTCACCCAGTGTGGGCTACGTCCACCAAAGAAATTGTCAGGTCCTTCCTTTATTATTATCCAGCATATGAAGGGATACAACCTACAGCAAACCCATTGTAACTTCATCTTCTTTCTATCACAATCTCCTATCTCAGAATAGAATATTCGCCATCAACCATAGCCACAACACATTTCCCTCATAAAAGAGGGTTGCCTTCTAGGGAAAAAAACCCTAACATAATCTCTATCGTTAGATCTACGACCTTATAATGAACGGTCTAGATTTACAATGAAATTACAATATACAATTACAAGGCAATTTTTCCTTCGGGGGCTTCGCACCCGAACCCCCGCTTGCCCCCCAACCCCCTAGCCGGGAGGATATCCTCCCCGGACCCCGCAGAGGGGGTACCCCCCCTCTGCACTCCCCCACGTGGAAGAGTGTACATACTTCTGGGGTGTAAATACTTCATGGGGTATAAACACGACTGAAAGTAAAAGACCTTTGAATCAGGAAGATAATCAGGCTCCACAACCAACACAAATAATATATTAAATTAATGTATCTAATTAAATCAATAATTTAATAAATGACATTGTCTCTAATTAAATCAATTAATTTAATTAATCACATTAACTCTAAATCAATCAATTAAATTTATAATAACATCAAAATATAACTAAATTAATCAATTTAATGATAACACTAAATTTCATTAATTCAATTAACTAAATCAATAATGTTAATTTCAAACAAATAAATTAACTTAATAAATAACATTAACTTTAATAAATAAATTAACTTAATAATTATACTAAGATATTATACACCCATGTCAAACAAACATAATTCATATTTTAATACATTATAATAATACTAGTGTACACATGCAACGTATGTATGCATAGCTAGTGCATACATAGCTCGTGCATGTATTGATGACATGTTGAGGCCTCAACACCTTCCCAAGCCAGCTAACTTGGGGACCCTCCTAAAAGTTTCCAACTCAGATCCTTTGATCGTTGCACCCATTAGTCATGTTCTTTTGATTTTCAATGGTTAAGCGATTCATGTTTGATTGGATCATTGTTGTTTGATTGCTTGTTGGTTTTGAGCTATGTCATGTTACAGCCTTGATTGAGTGTGATGATAAGCCTGGAAATTTTGTTCATGGTGCAAGCGGTTGTCATCATGCCTATCACATCCGCATGTATTTTCCACCTCTTGGTTCCTTAACTAACCCTGACCATAAAAGTGTTATTTATCGTTATGTGGATTGATTATAATGTCTACAAGACATAAGTTGGATCTCAATTGCATCTCAGAAAACAATTGGTACTACTATCACATACTCGGTATTAGGTGCTCCAAACGTCAGTTGGTTGTTTCACAGGATAATATTTTTTGGTCATTAATGGATGACCTCGATTCCAATGGATATTGAGAGCCTATATAACATAGATGTCGCAGAAATTGAAAATTTTGAATTCAGGTGAAACAAGAGCAAGAGCAGGGCTCGAATTTTTATTAAAAACTAACTTTACTCGTAATTTTGGGTACTGGTCAAAGTGGATTTTTCTCCTCCGAAATAGGCCAAATATATGTTTTACAGGATCATGAATCCAAATCCACTAATGGAATTGAAATCCAAAGTCCAGAAGTGTCAAAACGATCATTGAATATTTCTTGTCAAGCAAACCTCATTAACCATGAGACAGTTAAAGTGCTTGAATGAAGTGGTATCTTCTCTCACTAGGAACCACTCTTTGTGTTATCCACATTGCAAAAAATGACATCTCAATCAGACATCGTATGGGTGAATTATGGATCTTTGAAGTTAGGATAGGTTGCATCAAAATCCCCCTTTAAACACATTAAACCTACTTGATTTATGGCTTAGTAATCATATAACTTGCTTGCATGACCTTTGATTGAAAAACTATTTTTTTAGTATGAAGAGGATAGATGGGTCTTTCCAATGAATGGACACACAACCCTACTCAAAACCGTCTCCGCAGCTTTCATAAATGATATAGTTCAACAACTCAATTTGATGGGAAATCATAAATGTGTTCTCGTGCATTTGTACTTCGAAATTAGAAATTGTCAGTTGTATTGAGTTTGAACTCCATGAAAACCTATCAATAACGCATTAAACATCATGGAAGAACCATCAAAGGGACCACAGATCAAACTTAGGGAAGCAGATCGAAACTTCTCACTTAGTTTCCAATTAATTTATGCATGTTTTAATACCTTTTAATTTATATTTTGAAGTTATATGTATGGGAAACTCATGTATTTGGTGATGAATGGAAACCAGGTAATAGTATTGAAAGAAAATCATACACGGAAGTTTGAATACATGGTGTGTGAAGGAGTGAACCATAGAAATATGGATGCTCTACGTGGATTATTTGGTACACAAAACTCTACTTGCAAATGCTATCTACGACAAATGATGATATACCAGCACGTGAGCAACCATCAAGAAAAAGGGAATCAATCCCAAATAGCAGGAGAGGAAGTATAAATCTCATGGTGGGAAAGGCTCAAGCAAAGAGGAAAAAGGGACTCATAGTGTCAAAATCATTCACCACATTGTATGAGTCGAAATCGAGCCAAAACCCATGATGGCCCACCAGCACTGAAAGACAAATTCGAAATGTGAATGTACATGATGTATGATATATTAAATCGTAAACATTTATGTTGTCATTATTCCCTCATCATTCCATAGAGGGCAAGGACAAATTTTGCAAATGGTAGGTCAAAATTCAGGAAGACGGAAGGCCAACAATCAACCTAAATTTCAAAAAATAAGGGGATTTTACTCAAAGGAGGGGATTTTGACTCTTGGAGCTTTCATGTACTATTGTTGAAACTTTAATGAGAAGAAGCCTATTTGGCCAAGCTAATTTTCTAGGGAACTCAGATTCTTGTGTTGCACTTGTTGTGGACTATTTTGCTACCTTTTCTCAACACTGGAGTTGTGTAAGAATGTATCTCAGATTGTAGACTATTATCATGTGTGGTTGCTGCATTTTTATTTTTGTTATTTGGGAAATATTTGTCTAAATCTATGAACATAAGACTGTAAATGATTGTTAAATGCTAGACTATCATGGGTTTGCAATTCTTTACTCATATTCTCATATTTGTTCTATGTGAACTATTTCTCAAGCCATTAATAGGAGAATGTATGGTTGTGTGCTTACTTAATGGTTACCTTTGGATTCATCTAAACGGATGCATCTTAGATTAGTTTAATTTCACTCTTTAGTTTAGAAACCATCGTTGGTGGACTGGGACGCAACCGGTAAACCCCAAAACAATAATGGTTGTCATGATAGAATATGGATGGGTTCGTTATTCCAAATGGTGTGAGATATAATTGGGACTTATCACGAAGGGTAACCCTTGTTTTTTATCAAGGTCACACAAATCGCGTCAACAGAATTGGCACTAGAAGGAGGCTCAAATGACAAACATGCCCATGTGGAGCCATTTCAATAAATTGTTTTAATTGGTCCATGGCTCCTCTCTGTATATATGTATGGGACCACTCTTTGAGTCTCCCGAGACCCTCAGGTGGCATCTCAGTCAAGGAAGTTAATCTCTTGTCAATCTTGAAGTTTGATGGTGAAGGGCATGTCTCTATGTTCATGCACCTCAATCAATTTAACATCACACGATGGAATCTTAAAATTGTTCAAGATGATGAAATTTGTCAATTATTTGACCTCACATTAGAATGACAGATTAAATCATTGTTTAGGACATTACCAACGAAATCCATACACAGTTGGAAACAATTCACGGAAATTTTTATCACTGCTCGTGTAAATTATGATTATGAAGAGATCTTTAATGAACTTGAAGAAATTCATAGGGTTAGAAATGAACTTATGGATGATTTATTTTAAAGATTCATGCAAATTTATTGTAGATTTCTCGAAGGTGACAAAACCTCAGACCAAGAAATCATTAACTCGTTTCCATATCTTCTCTCTATTCTTGAAGGTGACAACCTCGAAATGGAAAAGGCCTCTGATCTGCAAACTATCATTTAGCATTGCTCTAATCTATATATACGTAATGAAGATTCAATCACCTCCCATCCCAAAGAAATATTTTCAAACATACAAACCTACCCTCCAACATATAATACCTTGCAATCTAATTTTGAAGCACAACATGATGTTAATGTTTCATAAGATTATTTCAAATCTGTATTGAATGAAGAATCGGTTTGTGAATCTGTTATAGATTTGAATGATAATTTAGCATTGGAAAACATAGTGACTATTGTTCCTGAGATTAAACTTAAGGCTCAAAGAGTAATGTCAGGCATCAGAAAAGTTTGATGAGAATGTTTTTAAAGATTTTATTTTTCTACCTTTAGTTATAAGAGAAAAGATCCTTAAAAGAAAATAACAATATTGCAGCACAGAGTTTGTATTTCGTGTCTGAGTCACAATTGTAATATCGAATGGTGTTGAGGAAATTTACAAAACTGTTCAACAAAGTAAGGCATCAATTGCTAAATAATCTCACCTTGTTGCAGTGGAAGAAAATAGATAGTGCACCCTCTAACAAAGTATAAAGTACAGTAATTCACATAGCTCGCAGGTATTCTTTTACTCACAGTAAGAGGAAAAATTGTTCACTTAACAAATTACTGATATAATATGATTACAATAGTTGTAATACTAAATTGCAATCAAACATATGTCAAGGAAATGCATAGAGAAATATTGAAATATGGGAATACAGGAGAAACACATAACCCAAACTGAACAAAATTTGGAATCTATGTATGCACTTGTATTAATACTCAAAGGAGAGTTTTTCTCTATTACATCTGACAAGAGGCAGCCTCTAATAGATCTTGAGTCTATGTATTTATTCAAAACTATCACAACTCAAAAAGGTTGGACTTCTTATAATTAAAAATAGAAAATATTTGAAATAAGAAAACAATGCATAGAGAACGATGAGCTTCATTGGCAATATCTCCTATCTCTTTGTCTGTTGGTAGAAACGCTTCATTTCCTTATTCCTTTAGGCCAGATACATCTGTCTTCTGGTTTTCTTAATAATTAGGCATAATATCTTTGTCGTTGTAGTCATGTTTCCATATGTCCCTCCAGCCATGTTTAGTAATGCAATGACATTTTCTTACTACTTACAATTGTGCTTGTTTTACCATGCTAAATGCATTGGTTGCATCTATCTAAAAATTCCACCACCAACTTTGATGGCTAAATTGTTTCATTCACCTCGAAAGTGTATAATTTCCTTTCCACTTGAGGTAACCTTCCTTGGATTATTTTCACTTCTTGAGCTAATGTCTGGAACTGTGAACTTGGGTCCACTAGCCATTTATTTATTTTAAGAAGGTCAATCTGTCTCAATTCCTGAATAACTGCCAAAGTTTCCTCTTTGCTCTTTCTAGCATTATATTGGTTCATCTCAATATCTATTTTCCCCAAGGCCTCTACAATATTGCTTCCCTCACAGTCAATCAATCTCTTATCTAGTGATGATAACATTTCTTGGCAAGCATCCTTCACCTCTAGGGATAATCTCTTACTCTCTGTCAAATTCGTTTCCCACACCTTCAAGGCCATATCACCTCTTATTTGTTCAGAAGGGGAAACACAAGGAAAATTAGGGATATTGTCTTTCTATGCCAATAAAATGGCTTCTTCAAACTTAGATCGAGCTAAGCGAGCTTCTCTTTCCCTAATATAAACATCCTTCAGAGCAAGTTCTACTGCCTGGTAGCATTTCTGGATGGCATCAACCTTCATAAAAAGATCTTGTTCGGCCATTTCCAGTTTCTCATTTATTTCCAACACTTGAGTTTGGAAGACTAGAATGTCTATCGAGGCACCTTCGGTCACCTTCAATCTAGCTTGCAGTTGTCCTATAAATTCGTCACGTTGAGTGATTAAACCGTGGTTGGCCTGTGACTTTCAGTGGAGCTCCTCAAGGTTAGCCCACAGTTGTTGGATTTGATGTCTGTCATAAGCTCTGGTTTGCTCAAAGTCTTGGCTTATCTTATTCTTTACAGTTTGTTCTATGGTCAGTATTTGTTCTTGCAACTTCCCTACCAATAAGCTTGTATGTCTTAGTTTTTCTGCCAAATTCTCCACAGACCATTGGTTTGCGCTGGCAAAGGCACCTAATGAACCTGCAACTTCCTTTGTGAATTATGAATCATCACAATCATTTCCATCATACAGCATCCTCTACCTTTTGGTTATTACTCTGTCCTTATAATGTGATTCTCTTTAGACGATGGCCCTCTGTTTCTTGCTAAAGAAAAAATACGAAGGAGGCATCTCTTCGAAAAAAAATGGGGTGAAATCACCTACAAAAATGACTTCAGAACTAGGATTTTTGAAACTAGACTAGAGAGGTGTCAATGAAGTAATAGGAACCAATCTCCATAGATTGTTGTTGCTATGTTGTATTGGTATCAGATGTGGCTGGTGTCGAAGGAGATGCATCCTGTCCTTGCTTCAGGTAAGCTTTGAGATGAGCTAGGGCCTGGGGGATTAGTTGCTCTGATAATGGGGCTTCTAATTCTTGAGTTAAAACCTCAGAGCTCTTTGGGGTTTCCTCAATATCATGTTCACCAGAGTTCCCTTGTTCAAAACTTGAAGGTATAGATTCCTATGCAAGCAAAGTGGCTATCGATTCTCCCTTTAGTACTTTCGGCAAGTTGTTTTGTCTGTGTCTTTGGAAACTGAGGAAGCCAGCATGTTGATCTGGGGGAAGGGTTTGGAACATGTTTTGTACCTCTTTATAAGACCTGACTCCCCTAAATATTTCATTGTATGCGGAGTCTTCGTACACATATCTTTTCATATTGAATTGGGTCGGTTGGTTCTCTACGATCTTGTGTGGGTCGTGCTTTTTGAATTCAATGTCAACCAATTGGACAACATTTAGAGCTGCAGCCTCTACTTTAGAGTGACCAAAATCTAGTAGGGAAAACATATCGACCTGGAGAGGGAAGGTAGGCCATACCTTTTTCTGCTCTTCTTTTAGCTCCTTACTAATACCCCCTGTTATTGTCTGGTCAACTACTTCTCAGCATACCAGTCGATCTTGTAAAAATCTCGGGAGAGCATTGGGAGGAACTGAGCATACGAAAACCCTGATATAAGAGAAGTTTTCTTCGATGAACCAATCTTCTAGTTTTCCCATATTTCTCGTGATTTTGTCTGAAATTCGAGGGGGTGGGAAACCATATAGGGCTATATGGACAGGGACCACTACATTGTGACAGATTTCGTAAAATAAATATTTGGCCTTGTCCTCCCACAACTTGGAATGATAGAAGTGAATAGGTTTTGCATTGGTCGGGGTCCAACTCCAATTCATCAGTGGGAAAGGGGTTATGAAGCAGATAGCATCCATGACATCCGCGGACATATAGAAAGGAGCGGGTTTCCCCTTTGATTTCGCTAATTCGTATTCAGTAATTTCTTTGGCCAAGTTGTCTGATAAAATTTTGGCCCAATTAAAAGTGTAGCCCTCGGCCACCTCATGCATAATCAATACCCATGCTACCGAGAAATTAGTAGGACTCTTCTTCCCGAACAGTCTATAGAGCATCATGGCTACGTAAATCATGTGAGTGTCCAACGACGATGTGGCGTATATGCCATGATCGTCGGCCCTAAACTTCTTTGGTTTCCCCCACCAGGACTTCATTATATCGAGGTAACTCTTGTCGTATTGTATGCATTCTTGTTGCTTGAATTCCAACATAAATGAAGTGTTGTAATTATATTTAGGAGTGGGAGATAGCTTATACATTACTTGGAGGTGTTCCGATCGGAACGACCCAACGAAAACTATTTGTGGTTGGTGATGCTCCTAGTTTGGACGTCGATGTTCTCCAAGGCCTAGCCTATCATGTCGTTCTATGGCATGAGTCTCGACCACGCACCTATCTTGTGTAGCTTTGATCGAGCTATATATCTGAGTTTAGCTTCATGAGTATCGTCTCCTTCATCACCGAAGTCTTCTGGATAGTTTATAATCTCATGTTCCAAAACCTCAAACACCTATGTCCAAGATTTCACTGTGTCTATAGCTCGCGACGTAGTGTCTAACAGAACATCCACATTCGGATTTGAAGCCTCACCAGTCACATCTGTCTTCTTCATAATATTTCGTGGTGCCATGATATCGAGAGAACAAAATGAGGTTACCTGTTGCAAAGGAATTGCATGAGCTTCTTAATCAGATAAAGCTTGCTACTTTGCAAAAGGTGAAAATGAAATTCAAAATCGAAGTATTTTTATTCACATCAGATGCATTGATTCTAGTATAGCTTTACTGAAGGGAAATTTATTAACTTTAATGGAAAAGTCTACCTGACGATCCGCAATCTACGTTTGAATCATTACCGTTGATTTGTCATAAAAGTTATTAATATTCGGCAGTTCATGTTCGAGAACTTTAGATGAGACAGAGTGAGAATTTTCCGAATCCCAAATCTGCGGAGGTTAATCCCTGAATAATCGCTATTAAAAACTCAATTAATCATGTTTAAAAAGGTGTGTTAACTAAGTGTTTCGGACATTCAGACTTCGGGGGTTTTAAATGTAGCTCGAGAGGAAATCCCTGAAACTACGAAGTGATTAATTATCCAATAATCAATTTAAGTCTTAATTAATCATATTTATCTTTAAGTGTTTCATAAATTCAAACTTCGGGGATTTTAGGATACGATGAGGGGTAAACGTCTGAACTTCGAAGTGTGAAATCATTAATTGTCTCTTGATCATGATCAACTTAATTAATTAAAGTTTTAATACTTCGGCATTTTGGTGTTTCGGTGATTTATGAATTATTTCTTTGTTATATTTCTGAAGGGTCATTTCCCATAGTGATGTGTCGCAGATGATGTCATTCTAGATGACGTGTCGAGAAAAGGGATGTGCCATGTGTTACTTAGAATCGTATGAATCTTCAAACGAAAATGTCAAAAATGGGTGTCAAGCGTCAACTCGAGGAAGACTCAAAAGATACACGTGTACCACGACTCATGTCCTTCAAAGGTTTAGGAAAAGTGATGAACAGACACTTTCGAGTTTCGAGACTTTTATCGTTAAGACTTATCGAAATACCCGAAGCGCGAAGCTCCGGAGCGATCTTTAGTGATTCGCGTTATTAACCATCAGGCAGCTCCAAAACTCCGGGGAAATTAGGATCATTATATCAAATGGAAAAACTTCATTAAGGCAGATATCACGTGTGCCTTATTATTGATTAACGAGAACTGAATTTGATTTAAAATTCGCAAGTTCTTCTCTAAGTTACCGTTTTGGGAGAAATTATAATTTCTTGAAGTGGAGAATATAAAGCTCAAAAGTTCAGGATTATATGTGTTCCAATAGTGACCATATCCTTCAATGAAATTCATGATCTGATAATGGAAGACAGGAGGTACTCGGTGTCTAACCGCTACTCTATCGCAGCAATAGGGAAATTTCCATCAGAACCCATAAACCATTTAGACCCATGGTGGGAACAAACTAGTGACACTCCCTTTGAGAATCATGAGTATGCTTTGCTTTTTAACCAATATCCTACTAAGGAAATCCAATCATTTTCAAAATACGAGGATCTTTGTTCTCTCTATACAAATATGTTCAATGATGATTACTTACATGAGCATCCACCATCCTATCATCCTACAGAATATTTACATTATTCTTTCAATGATGAAACATTGAATGATGAAGCAGAACAAGAAGGTTTTCAAGTTCTGATTAATCAAAGACCTATTCATAATAATAGTCCATCCAGGGTACACAATT
Source organism: Picea engelmannii (assembly GCA_009831015.1). Lineage (NCBI taxonomy): Eukaryota > Viridiplantae > Streptophyta > Pinopsida > Pinales > Pinaceae > Picea > Picea engelmannii. The sequence continues at coordinate 193,009 of ML810230.1, forward strand.
TCCAAAGTAATTTGCAACCTGAATTTTTGGAACATATTGAAACACAATTTTATCATGATAATCTTGTTTTCGATTATTATTTTTCTATTTTGGAATTGAGTGTGAGCATCAATGTATCATTCAATGATCTTGTACAATCTGAAATTTCTAATCTCAATGCACCAATGTTAATAACATAAGATGCAAGACATGCATAACACAAAGAATGTTCAGACCCCTATGGGGAAATGACAACAAATGGATAACCCATCGCCATGCAATTTAAAGGAGACATTGACCTGATCCAAGAAGTATTATCACCTAAATTTTCCCTAGAATCACAAGTTAATCCTCAAGGGAAGATGCATCACTCATCCTTGGATTATGTTTTAATACTCCAACACTCCTCAAATGATTTTTTTGATGTTATAGGAGAAATATTGGATTCATCTTTTTCTCGACGTTTCCCTCAAACTAGCAGGTATCTATCACTTGTTATTTTGAACCTTCTTTGTGATGATTCAATTGTTTCAATCAATTACATGATACCTCAATTGCACATGCCTATGCAATGCCACAATACTCATGTAGACATTGAGGTAATCGGGTGGCTACATTGGCTTTGTGACTTCACCTAGCATTTGTTAAGCGAGTGTAGGGTAGAATAGGAATAGGAGTAGCCTAGATTTTATTTCCGTTTATGTTTTCAGCGTCAAATTTTGAATTATTTTGGTTTCTTGAATAAAAGCTTCCAAATGTTATTAGGTTTTGTGCGACCTACTTTAGTTCTAGTTTCTTTTTACACGAGAGTGTTCTTCTTTTCATTAACGCCTTTTATTTTTTTGTTTAATTTGAAGCTTTCCTTAATTTGAATCTTGCCTTAATTTGAAGCTTGCCTTAATTTTTCCCCATCCACTGTATGCTAAGAATATACTAAATAAACCAAGAAGGATTGGGGGAAAAAGATCGATCAAATTAGGGGACATGCAGATATCTCCATCAGGGATATGGACGCCCACTAGCATTGGAACAAGGTCTGTGATATCGTGGTGAATCCGTCGAGGCTATGGACGCTCGTGGGAAATGTTGCAACACCTGAGGGATAATATACACACACCTGGTGAAAATATTATTATATCCCAAACCTATATCAACCCCATGATGGAGACGCCTAGATCTTGATGTGGTTTAAGGAAATAAATCTCACCATCATTCATCCTCATATTACAACAAACAAGCTCCACTAGTCGGCATGTAAGCATCACCATTAAGCCCACCACGATGAAACTTTCTAGGTACCTGGTGCATATTTATTCTGAAATGACCCTAAAAGTAACAACATGACCCTCTGCATTTTATGCTCATAAGCCAGGGAAGACTAGAAAAGTGTCTAGCTTCATCCAATGTGTTGCCAATGGTTGAGGCCTCAACACCTTCCCCAAACCAGCGGGCTTAGGGCCCCACCTAAAAATTTCCAACTCAGATCCTCTGATTGTTGGATCCATTAGTCAAGTTATTTTGATTTTCAATGGTTAAGCATTTTCTGTTTGACTGGATGACTAATGTTTGATTTCCTATTAGTTTTGAGCTATGTCATGTTACAGTCTTGATTGAGTGTGATAATAACTCTGGCAAGTTTGTTCGTGTCGCAAGCAATTTTCATCACACCTATCACATATGCATGTGTTTTGTGCCTCTTGGTTCCTTGACTAACCTTGACCATGAAAGTGTTATTTATAGTTATGTGGGTTGATTGCAATGTCTGCAAGACATAGGATGGCTTTGAATTGCATCTTGGAAAATAATTGGTACTCCTGTCACATACTCAATATTAGTTGCTCCAAACGTTAGTTGGTTGTTTTCACGAGATAATATTTCTCAACCACTAATGGATGACCTCGGTTCCAATGGATATTGAGAGCCTATATAACACATATGTTGCAGGAATTGACAGAACTAAACTCTAGTGAAGCAGGAGCAAGAACTGGGTCCGAAATTTTATTAAAAAATGTCTTTTCTCGTAATTTTGGGTACTAGTCAAAGTGGATTTTTCACCTCTGAAACAAGACAAATATATGTTTTGTGGGATTATGAATCCAATGCCATGGACAGAATTGAAATCCAAAGTCCATAAGTGCCAAAAATATCATCGAAGATTTCCTGTCAAGTGAACCTCATTAAACATGAGACTGTTAAAGTGCTTGAATGAAGCAGTAAGTTCTCTCACTAGGAAGCACTTCATGTGCTCTCCACATCGCAAAAAACAACATCTCAATTGTGTAGATTTTTTAGAACATAGAAGGCTACCCAACAGGTTTGTCCTTTGACCTCTTGTTCATGGGCTCTAAGTTTAGTTTATCAAAGTTGTCCTTCTTGTTGTTTTTGGACAGCAAACATGTCTCAAATTTCAGCCAAGAACTATGCCTTCTAATTGATGGTTAAGTGTTCTTTTAAGGTGCCCACGCAATTGTTTTAGTAACTGATGTTAGCATATGAAAATACCTTAAAAAATAACACTCCTCTAGGATCTTTACAAGCTCCTAATGTTGATATAAAATTACGCATACATGAAAAATGAACAAGTGTAATTTTTTGTCAACATGACCCTACAAAAAAAAACCTCAGGGAAAACCAGTTTAAGATATATGTATATATATGAAGTGTCTTGAGCATGGAATAGAAAAAATAAGTAAATACAATGGAACCTGTACAAATAGAAAACTCCTCTCAAGTTTTGCTAGATGATTCCTTGAAGAATGCGCCCAAGAAGTGTGCCCTTCCTCCCTTTGTTGTACAAGTTATAGAACTAGTGTGCCCTTGACCTTCCTTTGGCTATTTGAGAAACCCTTGCATGCAAATATCCCTTTGTATGATGCCTCAAACCTCCACCAATCAAATCTTCTCTATCTCAACTCCTCCTAATGCCTACAATCCTATGCCCTCTCTCCACAAGTGCGCCCTCCACCAAGAATGAACACTAACCAGCAAATAATGAAGCCTCAAGCCTCCTTTCGCCCTCCATAAATGAAGGTGCCCAAGCTAGCTCCATCCAATGCTTCCATTCCCATCTCCTTGCTCCTCTCCAAACTCTCCAAGTGAGCAAATGAATGATGAATGCTTCTCTCAACCCTTGCGCCCCTCTTTAGCCATCCTTAGCCAAACCTAGAGATCAATGGCTAAGATCATCTCTATCCATCTCTAATCAATGGGTGAGATCTTCTCATAAGTATCTCACTTAGAAACCCACTTTTTCTTAAGTTTCCTCAGTTTGTTTTATGTCCCTTAATTCACCCACAAAGTGAATTAATAGTCATTTTTTGCCTTAAGTGACAAATTTTAATTTTGACTTAAAACTCCTCATAAAAAAGAAATTAGACATAAAGTAAAGTACAAGGGTCAAATCATTTCCCTCTTGTGGTTAGAGAGACACAACCACAAGGGGACCACTTCCCTAGGTACACCGAAACTCAACACTCCCTCTTACCGAGAAAAGTGTGTCTCACCAAGCCCATCTTGTCTCTGAAATAGACATGCTTGCTCCTTGGAAATTCCTTGGTGAGAATGTTTTCCACCTGCTCATCAATCAAAATATATTGATGTTGAACTGCCCCACGTTGAACGCAGTCTATGATGAAATGATACATGATCTCAATGTGCTTCGACCTATCATGAAATATTGGATTCTCAAAGAGTTTGATACAACTCTAATTATCACAGTGAATGACTGTCGAGATAACTCCTGACCAAATAAACTAGCCAACAACTTACAAATCTAAATGGCCTCACAACTAGTATGATTGGTTGCCATGTACTCTGCCTCGGTTGAACTCAAAGCTACTGACTTCTATTTCTGGCTGAACTAGGAAACAACTCCTGACCCCAACCCAAAACAACACCCTGAGGTGCTCTTCCTGTCAATGGCACATCCTACCCAGTCTGAGTCTGTGTAGCCAACCAAACTCACTCCATCTCCTCTGACATAGTCCAAACCAAAATCCATTGATTTTGCAATATACCTCAGAACATGTTTTTCCCTAATCCAGTGAACACTCCTTGGTTCCACCATAAATTAGCTGAGAGTGTTGATGGCAAAACAAATGTTTAGTCTAGTGTTGACTAGATACATCAATGACCCAATCAACTTCCTATATCTCGTAGCATCCACCAACGGGGAATCTGAAGCGTTAAGCTTCTTCCAATTAGTGACCAAAGGTGTAGACATAGGCCTACAGTCCTCCATCTGAAATATGCTCAAGGTGTCTGCAACATACTTCCCCTGTCTTTGACCCTCCTCCTGCTAAACCTCCATGCCCAAGAAATAATGCATCAATCTGATGTTTTTCATCTCAAACTATGATGCAAGGACTCTACTTGCACTCAGCTATGATATGCTCCACTCCCATCATGAACAAATCATCCACATACAGTATGGGAATAAGTGTATCCTCACCTCGAATGATATAGTAGAGGTTAGGATCTGCATCGCTCTGCTCAAAGCCCATTTGAAGAAAATAAGATTATATCTTTGAATAATAAGGTCTCGGAGCTTGCTTCAAGCCATACAGTGCCTTTCTCAAAAGGCACACATGAGGATCTCTCTACAACACCTTGAACCCTTACGACTACTCTATGTACACCTCCTCCTCAATAAATCCATTCAAAAATGCAATCTTTACATCCATATGATGTATCCTCTAACCCATCTTTGTCGCTATGGAAATAATGCTCTAGATAGAAGTGTATCTCACAATTGGTGTGAACGTGTCATCATATTCGACTCCCTCTATATGAGAGAATCCTCTCGCCACAAACTGAGCCTTGTGTTTCTCTATGTTGCCATCTGCAGCATACTTGGTCTTGTAAATCCATCTCGAAGTCACAAATAACTTCCCCACTGGTCTCGGCACCAGCTCCCATACATCATCGTGCATGATAGAGTCATACTCCTCTAGCATGGCCTCTCGCCAAACCTACCAGTCAACTATGATCTTGCATGAATACTCTACAACTGTGATCCTGAAGTCGTACAAGGTGACCTTGTCACCCCTGAAACCGATGTACTCAACACCTAAGGTTGTGTCCCCTCTTATGCATCAATGTGAGTCTTTGGTACCTCCCAACCTATATCTCTCAACTCAAGAGATCTCCTAAAAGCTCTATCCTCCTAGAATCTAACATCTCTACCCACCACCACTTTTCCATTGTGATGGAATGTAGATCCAGTAGACCTTCGAGACCTCTAAGTAAACAACTAAGATCCCTTGTTGCTTTGTGGGATATAGTTTTTCCCTCTTCTCTGAGAGGACATGAGAGTATGTCAAGCATCCAAAAATCTGAATGTGCTCAACATCGGGCCTCCTCCTAGTGAAGGCCTACTCCCAATCAAGGCCTCCTCAGGAGTCTTCCTCCCCTAAACTTTGTGGGGACTTTTGTTCTACAGATAAACTACAGCAGCACTAGCCTCGGCCCATAAATATAAAGGCAGTGCTTGATCATGCAACATCGATTTCATTGCACCTGTAATGGCCATGTTCTTCCTCTCTACAACCTCGTGTTGTTGGGGGTTGCAAGGTACAGTCATCTACCTTCTAATCCATGCCTGGGTATAGAAGTCCACAAACTCTGTGGAGGCATACTCACCTCCATTGTCTTACCGCAAGACCTTGATATTCTTTCATGTCTGGTTCTCCATAAGAGCTTTGAACTCTTGGAACCTCGTGAAGACCTCACTCTTGGCCTTCAGAAAATAGATCCAGGTCTTCCTGGAGTGGTTATCTATGAAAGTGGGATAATACTCACAACCACTTAAAGACACCCGAGACATAAGCCCACACACATCTTTGTGTACTAAATCTAGTATCCCAGCTAACCTGTTGTCACCGTTGGGGAAAAAAACCTTGGTAAACTTACCAAGGGCACACCCTCTACACACATCTTGATGCTCCATGCTAAATTGTGGCACTCATGTCAAAACCTCTCTCATCCCTCCAAGAGCCCCATGATGTAGGTGAGCCATCCTCTAATGTCATAACTCACATAACTAAATGTTGTTGTCACTACTCGTTGCCAAGGCATGCAGGGGATGAAAAAGAAATCTATACATTTTCCATCCCTCACTCCAATCACCTTCCCAGAGGTGAGACGGGACCCCTTAGGGTGTATGAGGACCTATGTCCCTATGAAGGACACCTCAAGACCCCTGTCCTGGAGGGTGGAAACTCATATGAGATTTGTCTTCAGCCACGGGACATAAAACACATCCATGAATGATATGGGTGGCATAATATCCCTCTTAAATGTCATTGTGCCATGCCTAAAAACTCTAACAACGGTGTCATCTCCAAGCGAAATCTTCATCTTGACCTTAGAATCTCTGAGATAGGTGAATTTCTCTCTCACACCATTCATATGGCTCGAAGCTCCACTATCTATATACCAAATGTTGGGTGTCATCTCAATTGTCGTACAACAAATAAGGAAGGCACACTCCCTCTCAAATTGTGTTGTAAACTCCTCCTCATCCATTGTAGCTATTGTACCACCCAGCCCCTTCTTTTTTTTGTTGGGACACTATCCAACATAGTGTCCCATCCTCTTACAAGAAAAGCATTTCACTTTGCTCATATCTCTCTTCTGCCCACTGCCACTCTCTTGTGGCTTGGCCCCAATCTTGGGACCCTATCTAGCACTATTGTCGGCCTTCTTCTTGCCCTTTGTTCAAAGAGCAATATCCTCCTCACTCTCTACAATACGTTGTTGGCCTGAAGATCCAGAATTGCATCTCATCTCCTCCTGTACGAAGTCATCCCAGAGTCTCTGATATGGATTATTTTTGGCACGAAATGAGAGTGGAGATATAATAAAGAAATGCACAGAGATATCACAGATATCCAATAATATAACAGAAATGTATCAGAGATGCAACCATAAACACAGAGATACAGTAATACACGATTTCTATTAATGAAAGAAATGTACAGAGACTGTAAAAATACAGAGTGAAAGACTCGCTAGAATGGTGGCAGCTTATCTCTAAGAAGAGATGTGACAACTACTCGCATTCGTAAGAAGATGATTACAATGAGACTCTTTGCCTTTTTTACAATAAACAGGAATGTCAAAAACCCTAGACATCCGAAAACCTAACTCTAGGAGATGAAGTGCCAAAAGTCATGTGGGCCCCGTTTGGGTAAGTTCGTACATCAACTTCCCGGGGTCGTAACTTTTGCATATGATCTTCGTTTGACGCATATGTCTATCTGAGGACTACAACTTCTAACAAAAAATATTATGGTTTGGAATGAACTAACATTCATCGGAGTTTGATGCCCAAAAAACGTCGTTTAGGGCCTCAAAACAGCTCTAGAAGTTCAGAACTCGAAAAACGGTCAAAAATAGTAAATTTCCAAAATTGCCAGAAAATTGTTTTGAGCTAGTTGGAAAAGGTGGGTGGCCACCAATATCCACTTGGATCAATCCTCCCTCTTTAGGAAGCAATGGTCTCCATTACGTTGAGTTCCCGGAGGAAAGAAGGAAGCATTTGTTGAATCTGAATCTTGGTGAGTTGCTTGCCTTGCTGGAGACGTCGCGCTACTCGGTTTGTGGAAGGTTGTCAAGAACATGTTGAGGTTGATTCTGTCCAACAAGTCAAGCTACATGAGAGGACTGTGTGCAGAAGGAATCTTTGTGCTTCGTTGCAACCTTGTCGACCTACTTCTATTGGATAGAAGGTGCTAGGGGCGAGGTTGTAGTGGTTGCAGTGTCTTTATGTTCCCATTTTGAACAGATTGTGAAGAAGTTGAATTTTGCAGTATGAGATACTACCTTGCGGCACTGTTTAGGTGGAACAATAGTCGGAACTACCTCTGGTATTCTATAGAGATGACCCCTAAAAAAAACAATGACATTACGGGGTCGAGACTCATAAACAGCATGGTGTTTCTACATATATGGCTGGCCCAAGAGAACATCACAGACATCCAGTGCGGAAACATCACATAATACCTCATCCTTGAAGGGTTGGATGTCGTATGGAAATCGACACTGTTGGCTGACACGAAGATCTTGTCCCTAGCGAAGCCACCCAAAGTTGTATGGTTGTGGGTGTGGTGTTGTCGACAATCTCAATTGTTTTACGACCTCTGCTAAGATGAGTTTGTTTGGCTTCCGCTATCAACAATAAAATGCAGCAGGGTCCCCTTCACCCACATCTGTGAATGAAAAAGGTGTTCCCCCTCTTTAGGATTTGTTGGTTCTTCTGGTTGAATTGTTGCGGTCACGACAATAGCAGTGGGGTATGCTTCGATGATCTGTCTTTCACTAGTATTTTCATAATCAGATTATGAATCAGGGTTCGGCTCCTTGTCTTTGATCTCGGCCACCAATGATTGTTTTTGGGATTTTGTGGAAATTGCACCATTTCCTCGTGTCCTTCTTTGTCTTCTCGTGACCCTTCTTTTCCTATGGCTTGGACTGGTTTTCGAGAGACTATTTGTTAGGGTCGTCTTTGTCATACTTTGGTTGTTGTGGATTTGCAGACCCAAACTCCCATTTGTTCTAGTGCTTAAATTTCTACTCGAGTTTAACAACATATTGATAAGAAGCACCGAGTGATGAGATGTCTAGAAAATCCATTTCAATTTGGATGTATCTGTGTAGAGCCCCACAGTATTTCAGAACCAAATGTCGTTCGAAGTCTTTGATACCTAGCTTGGTGCGCAAGGTATGGAAGGTATTGGTGAACTCTGGAACTGCTTGGCCCCTCTCTTGTCGTAGTGTGGTCCATCTCATGCTCTGGTCCCCATAGTTGCCAATAGGGTAATACTGTTCATTTACTGCATCCACAAAAAATTTCCAAGTGGGCTCGGCCCCATATATTCCAGACTCTTTTGTGGAGCTTTGATCCCAGTAATTTTCCCACCAATGTTTGACATGCGGGAGAGTTTTAAGGAGTGTGAAGGTGATCTTTTCTCTGTCGAAAAAATTGTGAACAAAGAAATAACCTTCTAGCATATTTAATCATTTGTCTAGGGCTTCTACATCTATATGTCCTTCAAATACAGGAATATCAAAATTAACTTGTACCTTAAAAGGCGAGGTGCCTCCAAAATGGTCGCTTGATGAAGATGCGCCTGCTGCTATCGACAGACGTTGAAGGATGTGGGAAAAATTATCCATCATTTCATCCCTCTGTCGCGTGAGAGCTTGCTCAAGCAACATATTGATAGGATCGTCTGCTCCGTCGTTTTTCTTTCTTCCGCCATGGAGGGTTTCTTGGGCGTGCGAGAGCGATTGTCTTCAAGAGAGAGAAGCTCGAAACCCAACTTGCTATACTCGGACCTCGTCGAGGACATGCACTGGAAAAAAAAAAAAAACGATCAAGAGCATTCTGCTCTAATACCACTGATCTGGATTATTTTCGACACGAAATGAGAGCGGAGATATAATAAAGAAATGCACAAAGATATCACAGATATCCAATAATATAACAGAAATGTATCAGGGATGCAACCATAAACACAGAGATACAGTAATACACTATTTCTATTAATGAAAGAAATGTACAGAGACTGCAAAAATACAGAGTGAAAGACTCGCTAGAATGGTGGCAACTTATCTCTGAGAAGAGATGTGACAGCTACTCGCATTTGCAAGAAGATGATTACAATGAGGCTCTAAAGGCCTTTTTTACAATAAACATGAATGTCAAAAACCCTAGACATCCAATAACCTAACCCTGGGAGATGAAGAGCCAAAAGTCATGTGGGCCCTGTTTGGGTAAGTTCGTACATCAACTTCTCGGGGTCATAACTTTTGCATACGATCTTCGTTTGACGCGTATGATGCATTGTTAGAAAGTTCTATCCGGGGACTACAACTGCTGACAACGAATATTATGGTCTAGAATGAGTTAATATTTGTCGGAGTTTGATGCCCAAAAAACGTCGTTCAGGGCCTCAAAACGACTCTGGAAGTTTATGACCCGAAAAACTGCCAAAATTGCCAGAAAACTATTTTGAGCGAGTTGGAAAAGGTGGGTGGCCACCAATATCCACCTAGATCAGTCTCTCCCAACTGGGCATAGCCTCCTTGGCCACAATGTCTCGTACAAAAGACCCCCAAGGTTTGGAGAATTCATTTAAGGTTGTCCTCACCAAAACCATGGGATCCACAATCTCACCAACTGATGCTAACTCATCTCGAGTCTATGTAAATCTCCCGAGGTAAGAGGTCACCGACTCTAACTTGAGCATCTGAATTCCCCTGAGCTTCTCCTGTAGAACCATCTTTTGGTTCTAATTAGGACTCTGGTAGAGTTTGCACAATGAGTCCCACATCTCAAAGGAAAACTCCTTCCAAGCCAAATGGGGTATGACATGGTCTCTCACAGCATCACAGATAGTCCTCTTTGCCTTGGTGTTCCTCTTCCTAAACTCTGCTACCAACAAGGGAGAAGTGATAGGAGGAAGAGTCGCAGGATCCTAAATTATATCCCATAGTTCAAGATCCTCCAAGAAAAATACAATATGGGTCTTCCAAGGGGACCAATTGCTAGCTCCTGCTAGCCTATCCCCTGCCGTCATCTGGGTCACTGACATGAATACCCATTGAAGCCCAAAGTGATGTGAAACATTGCAAAAGAGAAAAACCTCACTCAGCACACACATGTGTGAAAAGAGGTTGTCCAACACTGTCCAAAACAATCCAAAAAATTGTTCATTGTATGCTTCACAAATCATCAAACTCTTAGCCAACCTAGCTCTAATACCATGTAGATTTTTGAGGACCTGGAAGGCTTACAAAAAGGTCTGTCTTTTGACCTCTTGTTGGGCTCTAAGTTTAGTTTATCAAAGTTGCCCTTGTTATTGTTTTAGGACAACAAATAGGTATGAAATTTCTGCCAAGAATTATGCCTTCTAACTGATGGTTAAGTGCTCTTTTAAGGTTCCCTTGAAAGTGTTTTAGTAACTGATGTTAGCACATGCAAATACCTTTAAAAAAATAACACTCCTCTAGGATCTTTACAAGCTCCTAATGTTGATATAAAATTAAGCATACATGAAAAATGAACAAGTGTAATTTTTGGTCATGTTGACCAAAAATTACTTGTGTTCAAATTTCATGTATGTTCAGTTTTATATCAGCATTAGGAGCTTGTTAAGATCCTATAGGAGTGTTATATGTTTTAAGGTATCTGCATGTGCTAACAACAGTAACGAAAACTCTTGCAAGGGCACCTTAAAAGAGCATATAACCATCAATTAGAAGGTAGAACTCTTGGCAGAAATTTCAAACCTGCTTGTTGTCCTAAAACAGCAACAAGAATAGCTTTGATAAGATATCAAAAGACAGACATGTTGGGAAGCCTTTTAGGTCCTCAAAAACCTACAAATCAGATGTTGTATGGGCAAATTCTAAATCTTTAAAGTTAGGATAGGTTGCATCAAACCCCCTTTAACCACATTAAAAGTCGGTCAACATTTTAAACCCTAATGCTACTATGCAAAGTTATATTTACAAAAAACAATTAATTAATTAATCGTTGAAAAGAAATGATTTTAAGATATGAAATGTATTAAATAACAAATAAATAAATAAAATTAATTAAAACAAAGTTTAAAATTGAAGAAACATAGAAAGGGAGGTTTTGGTTAAATAATGTTTCAAAGTTTGAATGGTGTATGAATAGTTAATAATGCACATGAGGAGCATATGAGTTGTCCGAGGGGGTAGGGCATAGACCAATTGACCCCCTCTATCTATTATCCAATACATTTTAAAACCTCTCATTAACCAATGTCATATAACTCGTCACAACTTCACGTATCGACCATGAAATAGGATTTCGATTATGGTGTCTCGGCCATGAAATAGGTCTTGGATCCCGGTGTGTTGGTCGCCTTACATCTTTTGAACATAAAAGTTTCACACATAAAATTGTTTTAAAGCAATGAACTAATGTCTAGTTTAAGGGAGAGAGTGGTATATGTTGATTTGGGCATAAAAGACAAGGGGGATGAGGTGGACAAGGAGGGGCATAACCCATGCAACCCCCCTCTTAGCCTCATCCAATACACTTAAAATCATTTCATGAACCATATGTTATAACCCCTCTTACCCTTGTGTATCGGTCAACCACTAGATCTTAAATCCCTCACGATGGTCGATACACCATGTGTTGGAACAGTCCATGAAAGTTTTTTTTTATCATAATGGTCGATACACCATGTATCGGTGTTATTCACACATTTCGATTTCGAATCACCTGGTTTCGCCGATGACACTTGAACTTGGTTTCCTTGATCACCTGACTTGATTGTTTTTTGAAAAAAACTAAGATCTTTGTTCTCCACCGACATAGGATGTGTCAGCGGGCAATCCACTCTGTTAGTGAATATAGTATGTGTCGAAGCTCTTCACGCATCTTATTCCATGGAACGATCGTTCATTTTTTTTCCATAACTTTTGACTTCGAGCTTTGTTTCATGCGCTTCTTATACCGTTGGAAAGTTCTCGTCAAGATCTACAACTTCCTAGTTATAGGTTTCAGGAAATTTTTCACTGTTCATTCCATATTTTCAATTTTGTATATTGGTGTATTGTCATGAAACCAAGAACTTGATAACACAGCACTGCAATGGGGATATATGTGGAACAACCACCAAAGGGATAAGAGATCAAACTCAGGGAAGCAAATCCGAACTTGTAACTCAGTTGCCAATTAATTTCTTCATGTTTGAATACTTTTTAATTTATATTTTGAATCTGTATGTATGGACAACTCATGTATTTGGTGGTGAATGGCAACCAAGTACTAGTATTGAAAGAAGATCACACACAAAAGTATGTATACATGGTGTGTCAAGGAGCAAACCATATAAACGTGGATTCTCTATGTCAAGATAAGGAGGATTCGTTGGTACACAACGGTGTCCTTGCAAGTGCTATCTACAACAAAGGATGATATACCAACACATTAGCAACCATTAACAAAAAGGGAATCAATCCCAAATGGCAGAAGACAAAGTACATATCTCATGGTGAGAAAGGCTCAAGCAAAGAGGCAAAATGGACCCATAGTGTTCAGATCATTCACCACATTGTATGAGGCGAACTAGAGCCAAAACCCATGATGGCCCACTAGCACTAAAAAACTAATTCGAAATGTGAATGTACATGATGTATGATATATTAAATTAAGAACATTTTTGTTGTCATCATTCCATCATCATTCCATAGAGGATAAGGAGAAATTTTGCAAACGAAAGGTCAAGAGTCGGGAAGGCGGAAGGCCAATAGTCAAGGTGAATTTCAATAAATAAGGGGATTGTACTCAAAGGAGGGGCTTTTGGCTCTTGGAGATTTCATATACTACTGCTGAAACTTTAATGAAAAGAAGCATGTTTGTCCAAGTTATTTTCTCTAGAGAACTCAAATTCTTGTGTTGCACTTGTTGTTGTGGACTATTCTACTACCTTTGCTTAGCACCGGAGTCGTGTAAGAATGTATCTCACATTGTAGACTATTCTCATGTGTGGTTGTTGCATTTTGTTTTTGTTCTTCAAGAAATATTTGTCTAAATCTGTGAACATAGGACTGTAAATGATTGTTTAAATTCTAGACTAATATAGGTTTGCAGATATTTACTCATATTCATGTCTTTGCCCTATGTGAACTATTTCCCAAGCCATTGTTAGGAGCATGTATGTTTCTGTGTTTATTTATTGGTTACCTTTAGATTCATCTAAATGAATGCATCTTAGAACAATTTCATTTCACACTTTGGTTTAGAAACCATAGCCAATGGATCGGCCCGCAACCGGTAAACCCCAAAACATTAATGGTTGTCGGGCCAAAATCCGGATGCGTTCCCTATTCCAAACAATGTGATGTCTAATTATGACTTCTCATCGAGGGTAACCCCTGCTATTCATCAAGGTCACACAGACTGCATCAACATGACAAAAATGATCACATCTAATGCAATTTCATGTATGCTTGCAATTCAATCGGTAGTGCAATCAACCTCATAATGAAATAAATCAATCATTAACAAAATAGTAGAAATACATCAATCACAATAGTTTAACATTAATGAAACATTTGCCTAGTTTATGATAATTTAGTTAAGCATTTTATACAAAAAGATAGGGAATAAGTCAATCACTATAGTTACATGATTTAAAACCCAAGAGCACCCTCAACAACTCCAAACACCTTGCCTCCCTAACCTACTTCGATCTTCCATATCATATCCCTCCTGTGTTGTGTTGAAAATATTATCTCAAACACTTAGTCAATAATAGATTTCAACCTCCTATAGTTATTCACCAATAAAGCAATGGAACCACGTGCATTTATTGGAACTATGGGCAGAAATACAAGTGACTAAGTAATCTGAAAATATAGCAATGGAAATAACAAGAACAATAGACAAAATCAGCACATTTGACACAATGAATTTCTGGGCAATGCCCATGGAAAAACCCACAAGGGGAAAACCAGTCTAGGAGATATTCTTCTTATTGAGCTCTTGGGAAAATTGTGTGTTTACAACAGCAACAAAATCAACATTAAATACACAGCAACTTATCTCTCTAAATATGCACAAAACACCTCGATTTCCATGCCCAAACTTGCTACCTCGATTTTTGTGCAATTGTATGGTCATGTACAACAAAAATATAGCAGTACAACCCTCAAAATTTGTGCCCATATCTAACAATATGGTACAATCCTCAGCTATATGGATTCCACCCAGCAAAACACCTTGGAAATGGTGCCAAACAATAACAGAAATGGCTACCTCGATTTATGCACCTTAACTCAGTTGTATGGACATCAATAAATGTTGTACGGCCCACCTTCAGCTACTGTAAGGTACAGTGTTGTATTAAATGTTCAAAATCCTCTTGGGATGTGTGTCTATCCCCTCCTTGGGATGCATGTCAATCCCCTCTTGTTGTTGTTCTCTTTCCTCTAGCTCAAACTCTCTTGGTCTCTCTCGAAATATGAGTGACTCTTCACATTCCTCTCCAAGCTCTCCTCAAAGGTGTACCCCCACTTCTCTCTCAAGCTCCTTTTATGCATCTTTAATGTGTGAATTCCCTAACCCTTGGTCTTCCAAAGAGATGAACAGTTAAGATTAGATCTTGCCCTCTTGATATCAACAATCACGATTTAATAGTCTGTTGAGTTCACTTACATCACTTAAGTGACCCAAAAGTCATAAAGTCATTTTTACCCATTAAATAATAAAAGGCTCAACTTGACTTTATAAAATCACTTTATAAAGTCACTTAAGAGAGAAATATACTCAGTGTCTTCTACATGTTGGGGCCGACAATGTAGAAGTACCTCTGAGCTACCAAAATCTAACACTCCATCTTAACGAAAGAGGTACTTCTGAAGCCTCCACCTGAATTTGTCTCTAACCCCATCATGTCCTCTATTGTTGTAGTCGCTCCCACTGCACTAGAAGCCTATGCTCCCGCGAAACTTGAAGCATCTCCAACTACCTGCATTGAACTCTGATCAAGATCCATGTGCTCCTCCTCCATCAGTGTCATCTCAAACCTTATGGGCATGCTGAGATGAGCCTCCTGCTCTCTTATTGACACTGATCCAAACTCCAAACTCCCTCTGGAACTCAACTCCAAACTCTCTTGAATCCGACCTGAGGATGCATTTTCTCTCTTTCCCAGTTGACCTGCATGATCTCTATATGGAAGTCCTTCTCCACCTATCTGAGACCTCCTTGAATCAATGTCCATATTGATCCAAGCCTTGATCTTGGCATCTCACCAAACATCTTAATCTTGGCCTCTCACCAAAGATCTCAACCTTGGCATCTCACCAAAGGTCCCTTGCTCTTGACATCTCACCAAGAGACTTCCTCTTTCCCTTCCTTATTCTAGGAAAAACCCCTCTGCACTCACTGCAAATCAAGTTTCAAATTTCTTGTCTGTTGAACCTTAGAGCTCCTGCTCTAATACCATGTTGAAAACCTGAGGCTCAAACACTTAATCAATAATAGATTTCAACCTCCTATAGTTATTCACCAATAAAGCAATGGAACCACCTGCATTTATTGGAACTATGAGCATAAATACAAGTGACTAAGCAATCTGAAAATATAGCAACGGAAATAACAAGAACAATAGACAAAATCACCACACTTGACACAATGAACTTATGGGCAATACCCCTGGAAAAACCCACAAGGGTAAAACCAGTCTAGGAGATATTCTTCTTATTGAGCTCTTAGGAAAATTTTGAATTTACAACAGCAACAAAACCAACATTAAATACACAACTTTCCTCTCTAACTCTGCACAAAACACCTCGATTTGCATGCCCAAACTTGTTGCCTCGATTTTTGTGCAACAGTACAATCATGTACAACATAAATACAACAGTACGACCCTCGAAATTTGTGCCCATATCTGATAGTACGATACAGTCCTTAGCTATATGGATTCCACCTAGCATAAAACCTTAGAAATTGTGCCAAAAAATAAAAGAAATGGCTACCTCAATTTTTGTGCCTTAACTCGGTTGTACGAACATCAATAACTGTTATACAACCCACCTTAAGTTGTTATACGGTACAGGGGTGTATTAAATGTTGAAAATCCTCTTCGGATGTGTGTCTATCCCCTCCATGGAACACATGTCAAACTCCTCTTCTTGTTGCTCTCTTTCCTCTAGCTCAAACTCTCTTGGTCTCTCTCGGAATATGAGTGACTCTTCACATTCCTCTCCAAGCTCTCCTCAAAGGTGTGCCCCCACTTCTCTCTCAAGCTCTTTTTATGCATCTTTAATGTGTAACTACCCTAACCCTTGGTCTTCCAAAGAGATGAACAGTCAAGATTAGATCTTTCCCTCTTGAGATCACGACTTAATTGTCCGTTGAGTTCACTTAAATCACTTAAGTGACCAAAAAGTCATAAAGTCACTTTTACCCATTAACTAATAGAAGGCTTGACTTTGTAAAATCACTTTATAAACTCACTTTATAAAGTCACTTAAGAGAGAAATATGCTCGGTCTCTTCTACATGCTGGGGCCGCCAATGTCGAAGTACTTCCGAGCTACCAAAATCTAAGATGTTGGACAACATTGGATCGTCAACTATATTGAGCTAACTCTAGATAGAACCCATAAGTAGAAGTGTCAACTACCTTGACCAAGTTCCCCCAATAGGCAATTGGCAGTTTCCTAACACGCATCTAGGGGAGTGTGACTTAACATTGTCCTCCCACAACTCCAGGTTTTGGAGGATAAACAATGGACAATGCCTCCACCCCTCATGATAGAACTAGAGTCGACACCCTATCATAGACCATACTGTGGCACTGTGTTTTGGGAACTTTGTCATCGAACATCTAGTTTCAAGCAGTTGTGTCACCTGAAAACCTGCAATTGTCCAATATCATAGCAATGCATTTGAACCAATATAGAGTAGCATAAGGATGATTCCTATCATACCGTTTCTCATTCAATGTCCATGATGTCGACCACTTACTATCACACTTCTCTCGCTATCACATAGCCCATTCAACCTATGGATTAGTTTACAACACGAGCCCATGAATAACCATATATTATTGACATATGATTGCATTTAAAAGATATCATTAAACCCGGTAACCATGTACCAAGATCCTTCAATCAAAATTTGCATGCTAGAAGTAAATCATATAAAATGTATCATTAACAACATAATAATAATCATTCATAGTATTTACATATGCGTAGGTCCAGTACATAATTGAAGTGCAAATGTTAAATAATCTTTCAAAAATAATAAGTAATGAAAATACAATTAGACCATAAGTAAATTTAGTTGCCTAGGTCAAAATGGGCGTTACATAATCAGTATCATCACTGACCTCCTTGGACACATGTAAATGGTCGATAGCATTGAACATTAAGGGATCGATAGACATCCAAAAGAAAAGATAAAATCAATGTTGGTTTATGTTTACAGTTATTGGAATGAAAAAGGCATGAGACGTGAGACGTAGGAGAGACAATATTGCCATTGATATAAAATCAATGGCCTTAGGGTTTCAAATTCTTCAACTACATTGATACATTGTGTATAGAGGTTTTGAAAGATTTTTGAGATTAAGATGGTCAGTAATTTGCATGCTCTCCCAGCCATATGGAGGGAGAGATCAGAAGCATTCTTAAAGTATATTGGGCTTCTCTCATTACCGTCCTGATGAAAAGGTTGAAATTCCTCAACGTTGTTGGTTTCTTCAGACCTGGCGCTAAAGGGAATCCTGTAGCTATTGTCCCATCTCAATGATAACGGGATGAAAATTAATCACGCCTTTCTAAAACACGGTAGGACTAAATAGTGAATTTCAACAATTTTGAATGAAGATGCATGATTTTAAAAATAGAGTCAATTGATGTCCCACTGAATCCTTTACTTCAATCTCTTTTCCAAATAAGGATTTTTTTTATGAATAAGATGGTCCAGAGAGGATGATTTACCAGGGAAAGAAAGACAAAAGGATATAACCTGCAAGATGGGCATGCTTAAAGATTTAATAAAGAAAGGATAACCTCGATCTCAATGAAAAATGATTGAGTTATAAAGTAAGGCGCTCGTCGCCAAGATTCAATAAAGACACTTTCCTACTCTTGGATATATAAAGCCAATCCATGATTCAACAAAAAGGAATGACTTAGATGCTAGTAAGAGAGAAGGTCATATGGATTCGAAAGGTGAGTCACGTGTGAGATATATGGTGCTTGATGATAATAAGCTTGTGTGAGATATATGGTGCTTGATGATAATAAGCTTGTGTGAGATATATGGTGCTTGATGATAATAAGCTTGTATCATCAGCGTGGAGAGTCTTGGTCTGATATTAATGGTTAAGAACATGTGAGTGGGTCTAATGGTTAAGAACATGTGTTTCTTCTTAAGAGGTCATAAGTTTAGATTCGGAGGGGATAGGGTATGTATACCTCCGTAGACTTTACCAGTCACAGTGAATCCTGGGCGAAGGGGTTCCCTTATCCCACAAACAAAAGGTCTTATACACCAATTTGGTGTGGCTTGACAGTAACCTTAAAAATAAATTATTATTATTCTTATTATTAATACTCATTACAAGACAATGTTTAGTATATGTAATCCCAACCAAAGATGTAAATGAAATCCCAAAGTGCTTGAACCGGAACCGAAAGAACGTAATGTGGTGTAATCCAAACCATTTCCTAATGGACAAATGATTTCATCATCTAGCTTAGCAATCTTTTCATTTGAAACACCTCTGTTGTATTGAGTGAGCTTGATCGAGGCACAACCAACCCTTTATTTATCATGGAATATGTTGCCAATGGTCACACTAAAAAACTGAATGGTTGAGCCAGAAGATCATAATAGTTTAAATGTTTTATTTTGCTAGGACTAACACCCTCCAACTGAGTTATTGGACTTGCATTTGCGTCTTGTGTTTGCAGTAAGAAACTATTCGAAATATATTATTGGTTATTACGTCGAAAGGTGTACACCTATTGATAATGGGCAGATTTAATAGGGGTTTAATGCTTAATAAGTTTTCTATGGACGGGATTAAGTATGACTGGAATATTCTTAGTAGTCACACAAAATAAATGGCTGTGATTTCAATCATTAACTTCCTAGCTATTATAAAGACATCTGCTTATGTGTTTACTTTTTTACATTTACCTAATCATATTTAAAAATTACTTTGATAGCTAACTGATTGCCACGTAAGTGATTAACAGAAATTAAAATATTAACACCAGATAAATGAAGCTCAACCATTTATTTGTTAATCAACAATAAAATTTAATATATTCTTTTAAGGATTTGTTTCATCTTATCAACCTTTCGGCGTTAACCAGCAGCTATTTCGCTGATGTCCTAGTTTAAACACATTAATCTTATGCGCGCTTGAGTGTTTATGGTACCTTATAAATCAAATGTTAAGGTTTTCATCGAAATATCTATGAGCAATAGTAAGTTTATTTTCATTTAGTATGGATTATTACAATTGCATCGAATGATACAGAAAAAGCAATTCAATGTGTATGTATTGCTCCTGTAAAAGTGCTTCTCGAAGACATTTCAAAGTAATACAAACTTGTGAATGGAGAACGTTGTAAGATTGTTCAAACAGTCCATCGAGTATAATCATATCATCATATTGGTGAATTGGTATGCATACAATATGTGTCATTTTCTCAAAAAAATTGTCAACAACAATAAAGATGAAGCTCAACGAATGTCTTTCTGCACAAGCGATGGCAAGAAAAGGATTATCTAAATAGACACAAATGTAGCAAGGATAAAAGGATAAAGTATTAATACATGAATAACATTAGATGTGGAGCCAAAATAATAAAGGATGAAAACCTACAATGCAAAGCTCAGACATGGGGATCACAAAGGAGTTATGTATGTCTATTAGTGAATATAAGGCAGAGGAGTTGTGATGATCATTGCTCCAAAAGAAAACAAATTGTTTTCTTATTTCAAAATGTCAATATTAAGAATGAATAATTGTATTCATCTAAACATTTTCCCAAACCTATATTGCATAGTCAAGCAAGGAAAGTGACAGATTGTGGAAAATAACCCACATGATTAAAAGTGATATAAAATTTAACTTAATTAAGTCCTCTTAGAAAAAAGGATCTGAAGAGTCTAGGAGAGGTATTCAAGAGCCAGAATGAAATGAAAAGCCAAGAGTTGTCAAGAGTTTTTCTTGATAAATAGAACCTTTGTATGCTGAAGAGGGGGGGAGGCTTTTGCTTTAGCACTGTAAACTTATTTCATGTTAATGAAGAAGCCATCGCTGGCCAAATTTCTGTAGGATATCTCATGTATATTCATGGACTCAGTTGTAGACTATTCTCTTTGTTTTCATGATATGCTAGATTGTTGTGGGGTTCGATTCTTTATTGCAGTGGACTACTCTGAAGTACTTAGTGTTTTATCTCACTTTCTTATGTATTATTGTGGCTAGCCTTCGATGTGGAGCTATAACTGGCAACTGTATTTGCAGGCTTTCCTCAGTCTGTTATTGGCAGTCATAGGATTTATGCAATCTCTCTATCTATGAACTTCTTCTAGCTTATTGTGTTACATTGATCTTTCAGTTTCATATATTTTGGTTCTCTTGTTAGATTATCCCGACCACATGCATCTACATTTGCACTTTGCATCTCTGAATTTAGTTTTAAAATCATTTTTTAAATCATAAAAAAATAATGGTAGCCAAGCCAGAATCCGGAGGGTTCCCTATTCCAAACAATGTATAGTCTGATTGGGACTTCTCCCTAGACTGAACTCATGTTATTGATGACGAGACATTTATCCTTGTCAACGTTTTGGTGCTAGAGGGAGGGCATATGGCAAGCTAACCCACGTGGAGCCATTCTTTCGAGCATGCATTGAACTACTCATGGATCCTCAACATATCCCTCTAGGGAATCATTTTTGAGTCTTCTCATACCACTACATGATATCCCAAAAAAGACAGTTAATGACTTGTCAAGAATAAAATTTGATGTTGAAGGGGGAAAGACTGCATTCTTGCATGCTGACCAATATCAACCTAATTGTCAATTTCTAAAAATATGTCATGAAACTATTGTATGCAAGTTATTTCCCCTTACATTCAAAGGACGAATATTAGCCTAGTATAAGACATTTCCAGCCAAGTCCATTCACAGGTTAAAACAATTCAGAGAGGTATTTTTAGTTGCTCATGATAATCACTTGGTAGAGACTTTGCAATATGAGCCAGGCAAATTCCGTAAAAGGAAACATGAGTTCGTTGAAGCCTATTCTTTGAAATTCTTGCAATTCTCTCATTGGTTTCAGGAAAACGATAGACCCTCTAACCTGGAATTGTTCAAGTATTACTAGGATTTTCTTACCTTTCATTAAGAGAAAGATTCACCATTAGATGGTGAGGAAAACTTCCAAAATCAGGGAGCCTTTCCCTCAATTATCTCTTCCTCCCAGTCACATGGGAATAACTCAATGAATCTATTTCCAAGAGGAGAAGGAGCAAGTTTTTGTTATGAGATTGGTGGCTTAAATGGTAGTAATATGGAAATTAAGCATGTACACGATTTTCTCTATAACCAACAAGTTGTATTCATGGACTACATAATAGAAACTAAACATATCATTCAAGGGACAAAAGAATTTACAAATACCCTGACCACACATTCAAATGACACTAGTCCACTTGATTTGAGCACAAATAAGTTGATATGCCTGAAGGAAGAAGTGGCACCACATGGAGTAATTGATAATAAGAGCATTGATCTACAAGACAATTATCTGCAGTGTCTGAGTTCTCAAGACCATCCCATATCACAAGAATGTTTGCCAAAAAAACTCGCTACTCAAATAGAAGATTAAAAATAAGGAATGATTTCTTTCTCACTCTCTTGTACAACAATAGAGGAATGTACCACATATTTTATGAACTCTCAACTCTCAGCTAAGTGTGAAATTCGAAATAATGAAATGAGTCTTACCGACACTCTCCTGAATCAAAAGCAACATAAACATATTACAAGCTCTGTGGAGACCTTGGTTGAGGATGATAACAAGCTCTTACATTCAGAATTTGACCACACTCTACTGCAAGATCATTTTGGAGACACTTATTGGAATGAAGATTTGCAAGAACATCTTGTAGCTATATCTTCTTGTTCTGTTTTAGAGTTTGTTATACATGGTAATGGTGAGTCACTTGAGTTAAAAATATCAAAGACAAATGGGCTAAGCGAAAGTATGGGTCCTGAAAAGGTGCTTTTGCAAGTGGAAATTCATAATAGGCAGCTACAAACATGTTCGAGGGAAGATTAGAAAGGTGTCAAAGGATTTAATTAATGAAGAATGCATTCATAAATCTTGCTCATTACCAGTGATGAAATTAGAGAATAGTCTGCAATATCAATATCAACAACCTAAAGCAGTAGAGATTGTGAATATGAATTATGTACCCAATAACAGTGCTTCTTCTCTTGAAAGGAATACTGTAACATTCCCATAAATTAATACATCTAAATTATATTAAATGTTGACAAGAGAATAACACTTCATGATGTTTAAATTTTGATACTTCAATTGAGCGTAATAAAGATAAATAATAATAATAATAATGGAACAGTATGCAAATTTGACCTTCAATACTAAACCTATCAAGAGTTGATCTCCATACTACTTCCTGCAACTTGCAATTGTAACCAAATGGCAGCATATTGTGAAATCGGCTCAAGATCTAAACTGTTTGCAGACCTCAGACAACTTCTAAAACATTGTTTATTTATTGTCTTGAAGAAAAGAAAATAAAGAAATAGAAATAAAAGAAAATTAATTTACGTATTTTTCTATCAAGCATGTTGCCACATACAGGTCTGTAACTTCTTAAAAGAAGACTCAGTTCAGCATAAGGCATCTTTCGAAATGAACAACACAAAGTCTACATCAAGCAAACTTTATACAACATGAATTGACAAACCCTACCTAGAGGATACCTTTCAAACCAATAACTTCAAGGTGTACATGAACCTAATACTAACATAATGTAACAGAATTTTGGATATGGAAAACATCTACTTTTATCCAAGATTTCCCACCTAGGCAGATTTATTATGTTTATCACAATCAGGAAAAAGATAGGAGTTTTATTCACTGTTCTTAATGGTCATTTCCAGCATTAGATAAAGTGAAAACCACTGGGTATGAGTCTGCCAAATGTGAGCAACTCGCAGCCCTCTCAAACAGATTTCAATTTGGCTTCCTTAAGGTTTTGCAATGAACAATATAATTGAAATTAAAGTGACAGATCCAAGGTAATTTCCAGATCTGTATGTTGTTTGTTAAGGGAGTTTAAAAGTAGATTTTGAGGTGGTTGTAAGAGCAAACCAGTGCCTATTACCTCAATTGGGCATATGGAGTCCAATGAGAGAAATATCAAGGATTATTTCAGATTCCTTACAACAGAGTATAGGCTGAAACCTTTATAAAATTTTGCTGTTTTATGATTTTAGAAATGAAGAAAGAACTACCAGAATTGGATAATTTCCAGCTAACAAGAATTTAGAGTGTCTTTCAAGATATTCTTTCCCATGCATGAAACCAACAATAGAGTAACATTTAATGAGTAAAAACTCCTAATGATAGACACCAAAACAAAGAATGATATTACCTAGTTTGAGCATGTCCATGTTAGTGATCACAACATTCCAAGAGCATACATTGGCAAGAGCTTGTAGACAAATCCTCAAGAAAAAAAAATGCTTCATTCAACCGTCCATAAAACTCAAAAGCAAGTAGAAAAATAGTATTATGAGTTCCCTCTTCAATCCTCCAACAAGCATTACAGCCATTACTAAAGGTTATAATAATCTTTGATTGAATTTTCTGTGTGGTAGACAGTATGCAACTTTGATATGAAGATGGTAATTAAGGTTGTCACAATAAGAATTCAAATATGTTCTTTCACAACACTAATTACAGCCCTAAAAGTGACTTTCCAGCTTGCTTAATATCCCACCCAGGAAGATTCAAACATGAAGCAAGCCATGTCTAGTCCTTCTCCTCCTTTTACAGGCACCACTCCTGGAACCTGGTGAAATTTGCATGAAAAAGAGCGATTTCATATTTCACTTTTCAATTCTGGTGAGGTTAGTAAGTCAGCACACTTCAATTAGTCACTACTAATGTTGACTTTATGCTCCTTGAAGCCTCTAATCAAAATGTTCTACAAGATGGTACTGATTGTCTAAAGAGAAGGAATGTTCTCGTATTGAAAGTTTCCAGCATTACTGAAATAGAAAACTACCCAGTAATAATATTGATCTTGGTAATGAGAAAAATTGCCTTCAAAAAAAATTTGTTGAAGCAAATTGAAACAAGATCATCCGATGGCTGAAAGTTTGGATAATTATCTACTTATCTATAAATCAAAACAAAGGAAAACAGGAGAATGGAGGCCTGAGCCATCTTGGTATCATAGTAGCAGGTCCCTTCTATGGTCAGCACCAATCATAATCAAGTTAGAATAAATACTTATACCTGAAATTCAAACTCACTTGAGGACATAGAAATCATTGTGCTCGCTCCAAGAGTTCTTCCCTATTCTGTGATCCAACCTTGGGCACATCAGATGATAACCCAGGTGAAAATGCCATTTGATTTTTCTGCCACAACTTGGCATGTATTGCTAGAATAGGGATCAGCATAAATGGGTACATTTACAAACACTAAACTTGAGAGCAAAATTTGAAAACACAAACATGGTATGATCCATATATATAAGCATTCAATATGCAAACAACCTGGATCTGAAACACTACCAGTTTTAGATCAAGTACAGCTTCTTGTTGTAAAATGTATATGCATAATTTCCAAAGGATGGGTGGCAAGTTTCAAAGGACGCCTTTCAAGAATTTCAAAGGATAACAGAAAGAGAACAGTACGTATCATACCATAGGGAGAGAAGAAAGATGAGCTCAAAAGCAAAGGCCGGGAAAAGTATATTCTCGAAGAACGACAGAAGAGACAAATTCCTGCCTCTGAATTTAACCAGTAGCCATATCTTGTCCTTCCATAGAGGTAACTGGCCCAAGAAAATCGTAACAGGAAAGGAATGCCATGAAAAACTACAGGCTCGACCCTATGCTTAAATTCAACAAGGTGACACTGTAATTTCCTAAATGTAAAGCTCAGAGTCATACCGTGTTTTCTCAGCATTCAAAATTCGTAGCTTCGTTGTTATAATTAGAGGCAGAGAGCGCTCAGAGTTGCTTGTAAGAAATATGCCCAAATATTGGCAGTTATAAACATAATTTTTACCACGTAAAAACACAGTGGAATAAATATCTGAGTACAGTAATTTACAGAATAGAAGCAGAGACATTTCAATTTCACTCTGTATAACTGGCATTTACAGAAATCTTTCAGTGATTTGAGACCAAATTCGACAGAAATTTTCATACAATAACATTATCAACATTTTAAAACCAATTAATAACCCAGCAATGGAGAATTATACTTACCTTTTGAAAAATGTCGACCAACCACCAGCTGAGCGAAAATTCCATACAAAAACATTATCAACATTTTAAAACCAATTAACAACCCAGCAATGGAGAATTGTACTTATCTTTTGAAGAATGTCGACCAACCACCAGCTGAGCGAGTTGTCTCCACCCCACCATAGGCAAATCCACAGCGGATGTCACCTCCTAGCCGGGCTATGGCTATGAAACCACCAGGGCGAAGCAGGATAGTAAACTCTGAATTTTGGTCCTCTGCAGATGTTTTTGATGACTTCAGTCCTATGACACCCACATGTCTGCCCCACACAACACAGTGAGTATTTCCTTCTCTCGTGCTGACCTGTTCAGTGTGTGCATAGAAAGTCCAAACTATGTCCCAAGTTTTAGCATAGCTTTTCTCAGTTTTCTTGACCTCTTTCTCCATGTTACCAGCTTCCGTTCATGGTTGGTTGGTCTATGATGGGTTTGATTCTCTTCCCCTCATGTCTAACCTCTCCAAACTCTTTTTTTTTTTCACTCTTTCTAACATCTTCCTCCTTGTCATTCGAAATTTCCTCATGCCTAATGGGTAGAGAGTTCAATCTCAAGTGCTCCTCCTAGTTCCAAGAATATAGGGGAGACAATATGTTAAAATTTAAGAGTGGTGACTTAGATTGAGAAAATGGTTTCCTCCACTCCTTTTAACCCCTCTCTAGCTTTGAATTTCAAAATTTGAACATGGGTGAGGGTTCAAAGTAGCATAGGTAAAAGTTGTTGGATTACTGAGAGAGGGGGTGAATCAATAATAGAGCAATTTAATCATTTTTAACCATATAATCCAAGTGTTATATCAATGTATCATTATCATCCAATAACTGCAAAGAAAATAAGCAATGAACAAATGAACAATCATACACAATACAACAGTGTTTTACGTGGAAACCCAAAGCGGGAGAAAACCACGGAATGATTTTTCTTATATGTCTTGAAGAATTACATTCATTGAAAGCACCAACTTCCTTTGTTTTTCAACTGCAACTAGAAGGAGGCTCCAACCCCCTAGTTTCTCAGGCTACAACCTGAGGGAAGCTCCAACTCCCCTATTCTCTGGCTACAACCAGAAGAAGGCTACAACCCCCTAGTTTCTCAGGCTACAACTGGAAGATGGCTACAACCACCTGTCCTTTCCCCGTCCAACAGCCCTAACGTATAAGTAGAATTATGGAACCATTGTCACATTATCATTGTTAGATATACTACTGTAAACTTGTACCAATCAACCTACACCAAATAATATGTACCAATAACCTGAACCATGCATCATCCATGCATCAACTTGTAATCAACCTGTACCATAAACAAGTGCATCAACCATGCACCAACCTGTACCAAACAACATGTAATCAACCTGTACCATAAACAAGTGCATCAACCATGCACCAACATGTACCTCAACTTGTGCCATGAACAAGTGCATCAACCATGCACCAAACCTGTACAAACAACTTGTTCAAACAACCTATCACAACAACCTGTCTCATCAATCTTATCAACCAAATCAGATCTACTCACCAAGACAACTCTCAAAGATGTGTATCAACCAAGCATAACACAACAACTCATAATCATCATCGAAATCAATATGTGTTTCTAATAATACAAGTATGCTACATCATCCATAAACCATGTGTCAACAATACTATTAACAAGTGTCTCCAACCATGTACCAGGTATGTACCAATCATGTATCAACTACTCATCAAGATGTACCAACATCATCAACTATACACCTCATGTGTGTGCCAACTCATCAACTACTTGTCTCAACCATGTACCCGACATGTACCTCAACCAAATGCCCTCATCAATTTCATCATCCAAATCTGATTTGTAACTCTGTAATATACCTAGTGTATATGATCACATACCTACAAACCTTCATTAACTTTAACAACAAGAGACTAGCATTTTCATCAAACTTTTATTTAGTCTCACATGACTAGTTTTGGATTAATCAACAACCCTAACTTGAAATAATCATAACTATGTACATGTAATGAATAAAGATCTAAAAATAGTACACAATGTTCTTCACTGTGTTTTATGCAATTCCTCCATGTGTCACTACTTGGAAACTCTCAGAAAATGAGTTATAGCAAAAATGGCATACCTTGTTGAATTTTGGCTTATTCTATAGAGTGACCTTGTAGAGCGTGCCCTGCATGGAATATTTGTTGAATCGATCTGAAAATGTTACACAGAATACTACATAATGTACTCTAACCAACACATTTGGTCTTATTGAATTTGGATCTGTTATGAAGAAGTTATGACGTTTTTACCTAAAACACATGTTTTAGACTAGTTTCAGGACTAGCCACAAACCCTATTTTCCACGGAGTGTAACTCAAAAATATAAGACCCACAAGCTGAAATTTTTACCACACATACTTGGATATGTTTCCTTAATGGCCTATCAATTTCACGGTCTGAATCATTCTAGAAAAAAAAGTTATTGCGAAAATGGTGAGATGACCTGTAAATAACATACCTTAGAAAGCATCATCAAAAGAATTTATCCTCCATTGAATTCTGGCCTTCTTTTCTTCACCTTCCCTCTGAAAGTCGACTTAGATATCCTTTTGTTACCTCAATCACCTATAGATATTCAATATGCTCAAGTGTGATGTAAAATGAGAGAGTCTTGCCTCTTATTTATACTCTCCAAATATCTTCCTTAGAAGCATCTTCTAGGTCACTTAACCCATTTCTTATAATTAGAAAGTTCTCCATTACTTTATCATTTAAATATTCCTCTTTGACTTTGTCACCTCACTTTATCATTTAAATAATCTTCTTTGATTTTGTCACTTCACTTTATTATTTAAATAATCTTTTTTGACTTTGTCTCTTTACTTTATTATTGAAATAATAATTTCTTCTTTGCAAGCTCTTTGACTTCTTTGACCTTTTAGGGCTTCAAGCCAACATATGAGGGTTCTCCAACTTCGTAAGGTCATAACTCTCAATCCGTGAGGAGTTATGTGACGTTCCACATACCACCATAAATGATATGACATGTACTATCCATCTAGAATAGTCTTACCTGCAAATATATCAAAACTCATACCATTATCCATCAAACAAACTTGGGTCCATTACCCAAACCTGGGTTCTTCAACTTCTCATGGCCATAACTCTCCAACCGTGAGGATTTATGTATCGTTCCACATACCACCGGAAATGGAATGACATGTACTATCCATCTAGAATAGTCTTACCTTCAAATATATTAAAACTCATACCATTATACATGAAACAACCTTGGGTCCATTACCCAAACCTTTGTGCTATCGGAATTCGCTACCGAACTTTCTCCAAGGGTTGACATCAATCTACAATATCACTCTCCAATGGTTGACATCAATGACAACCAATTATCCATCAACCTAAGCCAATTGTCTGACAATCTCTCCCTTTGGCATTGATGGCAACACTTAGTCATGATAACATTCATGTGTATACTCTTCATCAATGTTTCTATCTCTCCCCCTTTGACATCAATGGCAAAGAGTATCTCCCTTTGGGGTTGCTCCCCTTGTCTACGTGCCTTTGATTTTTCTTTGTGTTTATAAACCTTTGATTACTCTTTTTCCCTTCATATGAATAATATCTCCCCCTTTGACAAAGGGTATCACTCTGAAGTCATATCGTTCATTCTTCCCTTGTGACAATCGCTCCCCTTGGAAACATGCCTCTATGCTCTCTCTCCAAGCATTTACATTTACATCTAATAAATCTCTCCCCCTTTGTCATATTTATGGTGCTTCCTTATGTACATATAAGACATATAAGATAAGCATTCAAAAGCATTCATTTTGGAGTAGAAATTATTCCTAGTCTCTGGCGAAGATACTCAAGGGATTCCTGTGGAAGCGGTTTTGTAAAGATGCATGCCACTTGTTCTTTTGTTCCCACATATTCAACTTTGATGTTCTTCTCTGCAACATATTCTCGTAGAAAGTGATACTTGATTGGAATGTGCTTCATCTTGGAGT
Organism: Picea engelmannii; assembly: GCA_009831015.1. Taxonomy (NCBI): domain Eukaryota; kingdom Viridiplantae; phylum Streptophyta; class Pinopsida; order Pinales; family Pinaceae; genus Picea; species Picea engelmannii. Next base: position 223,103 of record ML810230.1, read on the forward strand.
GCATCACCGGGTTTTTTTGAGATACCGATGGCGCTTGTATTATCACAATAGATTGGAATGGGCTTATCATACTCAACCTGTATATCTGTCAAAGTTTGTTTCATCCATAGAACCTGTGTAGAACATGTTGTTGCAATATACTCTGTCGCAGCTATAGATAAAGATATTGATGATTGTTTTTTGCTTAGCCAAGATACTAAACACTCACCCAAGTAGAACATTGTTCCATTGGTGCTTCAGCTGTCATCAATGCAACCTGTCCAATCTACATTCGTGTAGGCAATAAGTGATAAATACTTTCCTTTTGGATACCATAATTGAAACTCCTTTGTTCCTTTGAGATATCTGAAAATCCTCTTTACTGTTAATACATGTGATTCATTTGGTGTTGCTTGAAATCGTTCCACCTGTCCAACTGCCTGCATTACATCTGGTCTAGATGTTGTCACATATAGTAAGCTACCAATCAATCATTGACCTATATTGCCTATGGTCTATAGACTTTGAATCATCATCTTTGTTCAACTTGCAACTGGTTTGCATAGGAGTGGTAATTGGTTTTCAATCTTCCATTCTGAACCTCTTTAGCATTTCTCTGATATACTTAGTTTGAGAAATAAAAATTCGTTGGTTTCTTTGACATACAAGAAGACCCAAAAAGAATGATAGTCCTCCAAGTAATGACATTTCAAATCCATTATGCATATCCTTTGCAAATTTCTAGATTAACCTGTCATTAGTACTTCCAAAACAATATCATCAACATAAATTTCAATTAATAAAATATTACCTTGAGTTACCATGATGTAGAGGTTGTTGTGTGCGCTTCCTTTCCATAGTTCATAGAGAGTTTTGTCATTGTTGTTTCTGATCATTACTATGTTTTGAATGTGAACTAATGTATGCACTGCATGTGTCAAAAAAATATCTGTCAATTTGGAATCCATTAGCATTGTTCCAGCCATTTCCTGTGTAATTATCATCCATTATGATAATGTTCATTTGTCTCTGAACCAATCTCTAAACCAATCTATGAATCCATGCTCTCGTCCATTATCATATATCTTTCCAAACCTGCTAAGTGTTCTTACGAGTCCATCTTTGTCCATACTATCCAAGACTCTACTTGTGCAATTGTCCATGATGTTGACCCATTTATCACTATATTATCATGAAGTCTTGATTAATCTATCAAATTGTACTTCTGTTAATTGGTTGCTCTGAATCTGTCTTCTCAAACTCTGCAAGCTGCTCGAAGGATGGTTCTTTGGTCTGTCACAGCTATCGCATAGACTTCGTCTGTCTAATATTCATATTACTTGGGAGTCTCTAAGCCGGATGGCTCAGAACAATTCATGCTTTGATATGTATTCATCATCATCTTCATTGGTAGATTCATCATCATCCTCATTGGTAGTTTCATTATCTCTCTGAGCTCTGACTTCTTTCTTTATGTCTGTGGATTTATCTTTCACTACAATGCCTGAAAGTACAATTTCTTGAACTTGTTCCTTATTTACTTGTCCTTCCTTTTTTTCAGTTATTTTCCAAACCTTTATGTATCTGACATCTTTCATTTTATCTGTAAAATTTTCTTCATCTCGTTTTATTGTCAATCTTGCAATCTCTGGTACCTGGTCTTTGTTCACCTATTCTTCTTGTTTTCTTATCCATACTTTCTTAATCTGATGTCAATATTCTCTTTCATGGAAGTATCGATCATGCTTCTACAATCATTGGCTTTGTGTCCATAGTTATGACATTTGTAACACTCAATGTTACATGCGACCACATAGGCACTTTTTGCTTGAACATTTATTTTATAATCCCTGCAATCTGCAACCTTATGTCCAAAGTTAGTACAATAAAAACAATTACCATAAAATAAATTTGCATACCTGGGAGTGAATGATGTTTTTTGTGGCGTATTCCTTCTGAATTTTTGCCTTGACTGATCATGATCATGATTGAAGTTTCTTTGTGGCTTGAACATGGATGGTCTTCTTGAAAATGTATCTTCAATAGTTTTCTTAGATTCTTGTTGACCATGATTCTTTCATTTAAGTACTTTTGCATAACTCTTTCTATTTTCTTCATTCTTCTTTTCTAGCAACCTAGAGTGTTTCTCTTCATTCTCTATAATTGATCTGGATGTTATGTCTCTTCAACGTTCTTGTTGAGCTTGATGATTTTACTTCTCAATGTGACAACTTCTTCTTCAAGCTTCTCGATCTTTTCTTCTTTCTTCATTATCTAAGACTTCATGACTTCTTCTGTTATTTTCGCTTCTTCAAGCTGAATTTTTAATGTGATTATTTCTTCTTCAAGTATTTTCTCTTCTTGACCAAACTCTGTCTCAAGATGGTTTAGATCATTAGTTATTTCCTTAAGATGATATGTCAATATCTTCTCTCTCATTTTTGCTTATTCCTTCTGTGCTGCTATGTTGGTTTCCAAACATTGCTTTTGATATTCAAGATTTTATTCGATCTTTCTAGCTTCTTCTAGCTCAGTTCTTAATTTCTTGATGACTTATTGGGCTACTTAAAAATGTGAACACTTTCATTTTGTTTCATCAATTCTTTCTTGAGTGAATTGTTTTCTTCTCTTAGTTCATCTAAAGCACTAATCAATTCTTTTTCATAATTGTCTTCCTTTTCAATTAGTTTTTTTTTGTCTCATTTCCTTCATGGCATTCTATTTCAAGATGTCCACGTTTTTCACAATTAAAACAAAACAACATACCTCTGGTGATTATGTACTCTTCATCTTATGAATTTGCTTGACATGGTGAACATAATTCTTCTTGATTTGTATATGCATCTTCTTTGAAATTTTCTGAATCCGTGATGGGTGAAGAATATATGTCATGTAACTTATCCCAAAGTTTTTTTGTTGATGAACATTTACCAACATTTTTTCTCACCGGATTAGGTAATCCTTCCCAGATGAAATCCATTGTTATTTTGTTATTCTTCCTCAATTCCTTCTTGGCTGCAGTCTTTGCCCTTTTTGAACTATCATATCCTGTAACAACTAATAGCCAAATATAATATCCCTGTGCCTGTAAAATACTTTCGTCCTTATGCTCCACATCTCATACTTAAAACCATTATGGCCATTAATCATTGGTACTCCATTCTCAGAATAATCCATGATCTCCTTCCAGTGGTTAAATTGTTTCCTGAAGGAACCGGCTCTGATACCAATTGTTGGATTACTGAGAGGTGGGAGGGGGGGGTGTGAATTAGTAATAGAGCAATTTAATCATTTTTGACCATATAATCCAAGTGTTATATCAATGTATCATTATCATCCAATAACTACGGAGTAAATAAGCAATGAACAAATGAATAATCATACACATACACAGTACACCGGTGTTTTACGTGGAAACCCAAAGCAGGAGAAAACCACAGAATGTTTTTTCTTATATGTCTTGAAGAATTACATTCATTGGAAGCACTAACTTCCTGTGTTTTCCAGCTGCAACTGGAAGGAGGCTCCAACCCCCTAGTTTCTCAGGCTACAACCTGAGGAAAGCTCCAACTCCCCTATTCTCTAGCTACAACCAGAAGGAGGCTACAACCCCCTATTTTCTCTGGCTACAATCACGTGTCCTTGCCCCATCCAACCGCTCTGACGTATAAGTAGAATTATGGAACCATTGTCACACTATCACTATGAGATATACTACTATAAACATTTACCAATCAACCTGCACCAAATAACATGTACCAATCAACCTGCACCAAATAACATGTACCAATAAACTGAACCATGCATCAACCCGTACCTCAACCTGTAATCAACCTGTACCATAAACAAGTGCATCAACCATGCACCAACCTGTACCAAACAACATGTAATCAACCTGTATCATAAACAAGTGCATCAACCATGCACCAACATGTACCTCAACCTGTACCATGCACCAACATGTACCTCAACATGTACCATGCACCAAACCTGTACAAATAACCTTTCACGACAACCTGTCACAACAACTTGTCCAAACAACCTATCACAACAACGTGTCTCATCAATCTTATCAACCAAATCAGATCTACTCACCAAGATCAATCACCAAGACAACTCTCAAATATGTGCATCAACCGAGCATAACACAACAACTCATAATCATCATAGATATCAATATGTGCTTTTAATAATACAAGTATGATACATCATCCATAAACCATGTGTCAACACTAGTACTAACAAGTGTCTCCAACCATGTACCAAGTATGTACCAATCCTGTATCAACTACTCATCAACTATGACTCATCAAGAAGAACCAACATCATCAACTATAAACATCGTGTATGTGCTAACTCATCAACTACTTGTCTCAACCATGTACCTCAACCAAATGTCCTCATCAATTTCATCATCCAAATCTGATTTGTAACTCTGTAATAAACCTGGTGTATATGATCACATACCTACAAACCTTCCAACTTTAACAACAATAGACTGGCATTTTCATCAAACTTTTCTTTAGTCTCACATGACTAGTTTTGGATTAGTCAACAAACCTAACTTGAAATAATCATAACTATGTACATGTAATGGATAAAGATTTGAAAATAGTACACAATGTTCTTTAGTGTGTTATATTCAATTCCTCCAGGTGTCACTACTTGGAACCTCTCAGAAAAGGAGTTATAGCAAAAATGGCATACCTTGCTGAATTTTGGCTTATTCTAGAGAGTGACCTTGTAGAGCGTGCCCCACATGGAATATTTGTTGAATCGATCTGAAAACGTTACACATAATACTATAGATTGTACTCTAACCAACACATTTGGTCTTATTGAATTTGGATATGTTATGAAGAATTTATGACATTTTTACCCGAAACACATGTTTTAGACTAGTTTCAGGACTAGACACAAACCTTATTTTCCACAGAGTGTAACTCAAAAATACAATGACCCACAAGCTGAAATTTTTACCACAGATACTTGAATATGTTTCCTCAATGGCCTATCGATTTCACGGTCTGAATCATTCTAGAAAAAAAAGTTATTGTGAAAATAGTGAGATGACCTGTAAATAACATACCTTAGAAAGCATCATCAAAAGAATTTATCCTCCCTTGAATTTTGGCCTTCTTTTCTTGACCTTCCCTCTGAAATTAGGCTTAAATATCCTTTGGCTACCTCAATCACCTATAGATATTCAATATGTTAAAGTGTGATGTAAAATGAGAGAGCCTTGCCTCTTATTTATACTCTCCAAATATCTTCCTTAGAAGCATCTTCTAGGTCACTTAACCCATTTATAGGTCACTTAACCTATTTTCCTCATTTTTAGGGTTAACCACTTTCCATAATTAGAAAGTTCTCCACTACTTTACCATTTAAATATTCCTCTTTGACTTTGTCACCGTGCTTTATCATTTAAATAATCTTCTTTGATTTTGTCAATTCACTTTATTATTTAAATAATCCTTCTTGACTTTGTCACTTTACTTTATTATTTAAATAATAATTTCTTCTTTGCAAGCTCTTTGACTTCTTTGACCTTTTGGGGCTTCAAGCCAACATATGAGGGTCCTCCAACTTCGTAAGACCATAACTCTCAAACCGTGAGGAATTATGTGGCATTCCACATACCACCAGAAATGACATGACATGTACTATCCATATAGAATAGTCTAACCTGCAAATATATCAAAACTCATACCATTATCCATCAAACAAACTTGGGTCCATTACCCAAACCTAGGTTCTCCAACTTCTCATGGCCATAACTCTCTAACCGTCAGGAGTTATGTGATGTTCCACATACCACCGGAAATGGAATGAAATGTACTATCCATCTAGAATAGTCTTACATTCAAATATATTAAAACTCATACCATTATACATGAAACAACATTTGGTCCATTACCCAAACCTTTGTGCTACTGAACTTTCTCCAAGGGTTGACATCAATCACTAAGGATTGACATCAATATACAATATCACTCTCCAATGGTTAACATCAATGACAACCAACAATCCATACCAACTATTCATCAACCTAAGCCAACTGTCTGACAAAAGTTTTGGCAAATTTGAACATGGGTCAGGATTCAAAGTAGCATAGCTAAAAGATTTGGCACAAAACCCCCTTAGACCCCCTCACCTTTCCCCTCTTGTGGTATCATATCCCCTATAGGCGCTCAAGCTCAGTTGATTTTGGTCTTCTTTATTAACTACAAAACAAAAACATGTACAATGTTCACAACACCATGATATGGTGTCAATGTAGCAAAGTTAATAAACATCCATGCATAGTATTTAAGTAATTTAATTACATATAATTCCAAGAGTAAAATTTGGGATATTACAAATACAAATGGACCTATACCATTCAATGACCAAGTCAGACCCGAGGCTTTTGAATTTCTAGATGCAAATTTTATTTTGAAGGATTCCTAGTTACCACTCTTCCATGAAGATTGTGTTACAGTCAAAGAATTTTCAACATATAAGAGTGGAATGACTCCAAATTTGAAGCCACCTATCATGATTAATAAAAGTAAAGACAATATCGAAGAAGAGATAATTCTGATGAGTGACCATTCAAAACAACCAGGTGGGGATGATAATAAGGTATGTCTATTTTTATCTCCCAAGTTCATTCCAACAGTTCAAGATTGCAATAATCATCATCATTAAGTGTTGGTTGGAATAATCATTTTCTCAATGGTTTCCTCAAAACAATAAGCACTAAAATCCTCTTTGGTGTGAATGAATTTAAAAATGCTTTAATTTTTTCCATCAGGAGATACATAGTACACTATCCCTATAGAGATATGCATCACCCTAATATTCTTATAGGTGTTGATGTCCTTTGATGGTTACATTGGCTTTATGATTTTACATGATTTCAAGCAGGTTGGTATAGGTTAGGATAGGGATAATTTAGTTGATTTCCAACTATTTTCTTGTTTTATACAATCAAATTTTTCTACTTAGTTTGAAATTAGTTTTATTTTAACCAATTGACCTTTAAGACATTAGTCTATATATATTAGGCACTTTTTACTTTCTCTTGATTTAGCTAACTATTATTTTCTTTATTTCATAGTTAGTTGTTTCAATTTCTTTCCACTGAACAATCCAACCATGATAATGAAAATTGCACTTTGTTTTGTTTCTGAATCTGAAATTTGGCTTAAGTGTTGGCTATCTTTTGTCTTGACACATAAACCTTTTGTAGAAGCTCCTATGTATTTTGTAAAATATGTGAAATATCATTCATTGGCCACACCTTTTCCTCAATCCCTAAGGATGGGAACCAAAGGGAACTAATATTAGGATAGACACATATATTGCAGGTATGTGCTCTTATACATGGCAATAAAAGGTTGTATTTTAGTAAAGCTACTATTAGAAGCTTTCTTGCAAGAAAATAAGAGCTAGTATGAGTTTGATTGATCTTCTTTTCCTAACATATATTTGCCTAATGCAATCATGTCATGAATGTCTCATGTCAAATGTTGGTTGTTCAAATCCAGGCTCTACATTCCACAAACTAAAAGGTAGCATAGACCCCCATAAATTGTTGAACCCAAGGGATTGATCATGTGTATTCAATAGTGGGCCTCATGCAGAGTAGGATATATGTAATGAGATAAATATTCAAAGAACAATTTGATTAAGAATTTTTAAGGGATGATGTGATTTCAAATGTTGTGACAAGTCCTACTAGAAGCAAGTATTAAATGTTGACTGGGGTTTTTGTTGAACATGAAATAATTGTAGCATTTTATGATGCATCATTTCTACTAAATTGATATGTATATCCAACTCAATATATTGAAAGTTTGAAATGCAAAGTTTAAACAACTCTCTGATGACGGGACACTTGAAAAATGAACATGAAAGATCACTCAATTTGTAACACTAATGTCAATTGGGAGAATTACAATATCTAACTAGTTAATACAACCTTCACCATAAGGAATTGTTATCATCTGCAAATCTAGAGTTGTACGAACGTTGCTCTTAAATGAACTCATGGTTTACTATTCGATGCATGTCAACAAAACTCCTAAGTCAAGGTGTGTATTTATAGCCTCTAAGTAAGATTGTGAATTATCATCAAGTTATCTTTGGACTACTAATGTTGTGATTGTTGGGTATGTGTTATATTCTTTGCATGACCAAGCCTAGTGTCTATGTTGCGTAGGGGGGTCACATGGGGGTGAGCGCACCCATGCTTGGGGGTTTGGGGGCAGCGCCCCCAAAAAAAATTTTTGCGATTTTTGCATTCGTTTTTTAGCAGTTTTTCAGCACATAGTTTTTTCCGATGGTTTTCTAATTCCAGTTAAGGAATTAGGGTTGTTGACTAATCTAGGTCAATGGATTAGGGGTTTTGGATGTCGTGGGATCCTATATATATTGTATTGTAAACAATGAATATATATGATTAATAAAAGATTAGATGTGCAGCTCTAAACAGGTTGTTGGTTTTCCCGGTTTGGGTTTCTAAGGTTAAATCTTTGTGTAATGTGTGTGTGCGCGCCATTGTATCTTTTTTGTTTTTATTATGAATCCATTTGCAGTAATTTATTATACAAAGTTAAAATATACATTTGTTATTAGAGCAGTTATTGGCTTCAGGGGGACACCTTTGTGACTGAGGGTTCGGCTCGTGTCTATGATAAACCTTACTATAGTGGGAGCTCTGCAGTATCAATTCTCCAGGTGAAAAGAAATGGCGAGTAGTTAAAAATTAGAGATCGAGAAATTTAATGGGCAAAGTTTTGAGCTATGGAAGCTCATGATGGTGGACAAAGATCAATGGATTGTTGTGGATCCAGGTACTGCACATAAAGGAATGACAACAAAAGACTGGGCAAAGTCGTATTGGAAGGTGAAGAGCATAGTCTGGTTGTGTCTCTCAGATTCAATATTATTGAATGTGTCAAGGGAAGCTACAACAAATGCATTATGGGATAAGTTAGGGGCTTTGTGTAAGTCTAAATCCCTAGTAAACAAATTGTTCTTGAGGAAGAAGTTGTACAAACCGAGGATGAAAGATGGAGACCTAGTGACAAAGCATCTAAATGCCTTCAATACCAGCTATTATTTGTTGATATTAGGATTTATAATAAAGATAAGTGTATCCATTTATTGTGCTCTTTACTAGACTCGTGGGATAATATGGTTGTGGCCATAGGTAGTAATGCAGCTACTTTAACTTTCAATGATGTGGTCTCATCCTTGTTGTTAGAGGAGACGAGGCAAAAAATATGGAAATCTAGAGCATAGATTCCTTATTTGCAAGAGGATGCTCCCAGAAAATAAATAGATCTAAGTCCTCAATTGGGAGATCTAAATCTAAGGTAAGGTCTAAATCTCCTAGAAAAAATTTTAAGGTATGTTGGAGATGTGGAAAAGAAGGGAACTACAAGAAAAATGTAGACCCAAAAGTGTTGAGAGAGGGAAGGGATTCGAAGATGCTCCTTCTACAAAAGCAAAAATCTATGTGGATGAAGGAGGGGATGTGTACTTGGCTTCTTCAAACAAACACGTAAACCATGAGGCATGGTTGGTTGACTTAGGTGCATCCTTTCATACAACTTCCCATAGGGAGTGGTTATGTGAATATGAAAGGCATGATGGAGGTGATGTTTTCCTAGGAGATGACTTGACAACCAAAACCATAGCACGAGGAAAAGTCAAGTTGAAGCTCATGGATGTGTTAGAAAAAAATTCCACCCTCCAATTAAGTTGATAAACTTGTTATAACAGCGATGAAAATAGCCCCAAATTGTTACGGGCTAAACCCGTCTCTATTTAGGCTAGTGTTTACAAGCCTCTTGGGGAGTCCCTAGGCACCCTTGGTACTTTGTTGTTGTCTTTTAAGATTGATTTTATACGTGTAAACCTAAAAAACAATGAATTGTTCGTCTTGGACAACGTTTCAAAACTATCAAAAACGATAGGAAAATATGATTTCTTCACTTGGAGGGATCTTGCAGAGTTAACACAATGAATATGGAATAGAAATAGAATAAAAAACTACTCAAAAGATCAATAAAATCACAATGAATAGTTAAGGAGAACGACAAATCATATTGCAAAATTCACAACACACCGACAAGAAATAAGGTTATAACACAAGCACTCGATTTCTTTATTGATAGGGTTGCAAAAGGGTTGGTTGTGTTACAATTGGCAAGTCCACAACCGGTATATTGATAACTTTTCTCAAAGAAGAGTCACTAGACTGAGAGAGAGAGAGAGAGAGAGAGAGAGAGAGAGAGAAAGAAGCATTATGTTAGCAGTTGCTAAGAATCGACGAATAACCAATTAAGACCATCCAATATACATGAGAGGAGAGTGAATAAAATAGGAGTTAATGTGCAAGAGGTAATAAGTGTGAGTGAGTAATGCACATGAGTGAGTTATGAGTGAGAGTGTATGGAAGATAATTTTAGTTTTCCAACGCATGTTAGATTTCTAAATTTGGCCAAGGGATGAGGGAGTTATGAGTTAAAGGGAAATTCACCCTATTTTTTAGGGATTTCCTAAAATTTAGGAATTTTGCGTTTAAAAGCAATTTAGGGAGAATTTTTAGAAACAAATTGCATGGAAAGTGAGAGGAATAGAGTGAGAAAAATTGGTCTTGAGTGGCTAAACTTTCTCCAGAAAATGCCACCTCACTCGTGTGCCACCTCTTTATCTTAATTGATTCTCATTTAATGCATAATCCTTGGAAAATTTGCCCTTGGTCCATGATGTCGTGTAAATGCCACATCATCATGATACTCTGCCACATGTTGAAATCTGAGCTTGCCACTTTTCACTGCTCGAGATGATGATGATTGTTAAAAATAGTAATTTCCAAAAATATCCAAACAGGAAACTTGTCGAAATTGACCCAAACTCTCCACAAATGCTCAGAATGAATAGGAGACCACCATCATGTGTCTACTACTAAAAATAGACACGGCTAAAAATAGAAATTCATTGCATGCCCATGATATTATACTCATTAGATTCAATTTTCCACAAGGAATCTGAATCCGTAATCAGAAACGACATGCAAGCCTTGTGCTCAACCTGCTAAAAATAGAAATATGTGCCAAATCATCTTGGAAAGGGTCCAAAAGACTCATAATGTCTCAAGGATCAATAATATGTGCTCTGAATCTGAATCTGGGGCTTGGAGCTCAAGCTACTAAAAACATAAATTTCTTTGCATGTCACCCTGAAAAGTGTTATCAGGCCTAGAATCATGTAAGGACCATCCTTGTATGCTTAGAACTGCTCTAAACTATCAAGAGACCCACTCAAATTATGTCTCCTAGAAAGTAGCAATACATGTTGTATGTATACATCTCTCTCAAAATGTATAACCATGTACTAATCATATACATGTCACCAATGGAAACCAACCTCTACTAACCACAAGTACTAACTCTGGGAGAATCTCGGAATATGAGCCAAAATAATGAATGTTGGATCTTAACTCTCAAGATTTTCAAGAGTGAAAATCTAGGGGTTAACAATGGTGACACAAGGGGACGGGATCTCCCTGTGGGATGTCGAGAACCATATGAATCTTTGTGTTTGTAACAATATTGATCTGTGAGAACTTTTTAATATGTCCCAATGATGCTCTGAAAAGATATGTACCACCATGTACCCCTACAAATGTGTGGAAGGAAGGAAGGCCCTGTAAGTTGATCAAGAAAAACCAACAATACCAAAGCCTCTCCATTGGGCCATGAAGTCAAATCAATATATACCTCCCACTGAAACATAAGGGGTCTCATCCAAATCCACTACTTGCTACCACCCAAATGTACACCCCTCCCCACAATAAATGTGTTGATGTCGACGCAAGGGAGAGAGCCACTTGATCAAATGTCAATAATGTAAACACATGTCTAGTGCGAAGGAACACCACCAATAATGACAATGGGTCCTAAGGTATGAGCACAACTTGATATTGTGAAAGATGTTATGAAGTTGAACAGTACCAAGGATCATCCAATCAAGGCCCAATGACACTCATCCTTTTCGTATGCGAGATAACCACCAATGAGGCTAATGGATCCCAAGGTGCTCTACATCTGGGTCATCTGTCGATAATGTGTCGAAGTCGATACAGAATGACCTACTGAGAAGAAGAGCAATGATGTCTCTCTTCCCTTAGTGCAAAGTGATAAATCAAAAAGATCTAGATGAAAGAACCAGGTACCATATCCCTATGTTGGATGGGGGGGGCGATTGACTCAAAGTAGGAGACTCAATGATAAGAGATGAGGAGACAAAACATAAGATGACACAAGACACTCATGTGTCTCCTTAAACTACTCATCCTAAAGGCTCAATGCTTCGGGACCAATGACAAAATGGAACCCCCATCCATGCTCACCCTAATGATAGACACAAAGGCACGGCATGTGAAAGATAAACATTCAAATTTTGACCGGGAAATAAAGTTATGGACAACCATTTATTCAAAAAAAAAAGACACACAAGACACGACCACATGTTCATATATCTTGGTTCAAAATTAGCGACACTTATGCAAAAGACTGAAGTAAATACTGAAGGGAAAATACATTGCAAAGGAAAAGTAAATTATTGTCCTAAAATTGCCAAAAAAATAGCAAGTTAAAACTACTAAAATGATAACATGGAAAGGGAAAACAACTACCCTAAACCCAAAAGTTTTTACCTTAGAACTACCATGGTTAAATCATCATACTCAAAGGACTAACGTAACCATGCAACCAAATGATTAGTCTGACAAGAAAGGTCAACACAGTCAACCTTCCAAGGGGACCAACCATGAAATATCATATGACCCAAAGTCTCCTTGATAGCAATGGCATAGTTGATGGTTATTGGTTGATTGTATGTTGTTGGTTGGGATCTAGAACATGGTATTTCAACAGTAACCAACGTGAAAGCATGAAAGCATGAGAGCCATATTTCTTAGAATATATCTACTGAAATACCTCCATCATCCTGAGTTCAATTGGGTCATGATGAACTCTGATATCCAAGTCCTGATCAATCTCAAGATCCCGAAGAACAACCTCGAGATGTGGAATCGTAGGCAAAGTGTAAAGGACATAATCCTCTGGTTAAACCAAAAGAAACTCCTCTTGTTGTAATGGTATCTGATCAAGTTGTTTCCATACCACTACTGTGATAGGCAAGGATGAAGCCTCTACTTTAATGGACACAAAGGAAATCCCCTATTAACTGATCTCTATTTGGTTAACATGTGGTTCCTCCTCTTGAAACTTTTCATCTTCACTAATGGAAGGAACCAACGAAAATTTTTGAGTATTCAAATCTTCACCTTCATCTTCTTCGAACTCTGCATATGGCTCAAATGTTGCATCTATTGGTTCTGGATCATCTAAAATTGGTCTATCACCCTCTTGTTCATCTTTGGGAACTTGATACAGTGCAAATTGTGGTTCATCTTCAATAACATAGACTTTTTGCACTTCTATAACAACTAATGGTTGAATATCATCGAGTGGAGTTACCTTAACTGATTGGTTTGGGACATGGATCAGACGGAGTTCACAAGCTGCAATATAACTTCTTCCTATCTTGATAGTGACAGCTTGCACTTCCTCCAGATTTTGAGGGTCTTCATTCCTGAGAAAAACACTAAAAATACCATCAAATGCCTCAAGATAATAAGTCATAGAAACATCTTCGTTAGGCCTTACTCTGTGAGGAACTCGATTGTAAAATTTGGAAAACAACTTCACTTTCATGCTTTTTAATAATTGAAAAAAATGTGCATAACAAGAAAATGTCATGTGTATTTTCCCATCTCTCAATCAATTTCTCTTGGAAGGAATCTCATCCATCAATGGAAGCATAGAGAAGGGACTTGTACCATTCTCGTGCCTCCCCCTCAAGGTTTGACACAAACATCCTCATCACCACATCCTCGTGTTCCACATCAAAATCACCCACCACTTGCAAAAATTTACCCAAGTGATCCTCAACTGATTCTTCCAACCTCCCTGCAAACAAAGGTATGTGTTTAAGCCATTTATGTGCAGGTAAATCGTGGGGATAATATGGGAATGCAACAAAACTTAATAGGCCAAAGGCAAAAAATCTCCACCTTATTGGTGGTCTCACAATTACATCCATATTGTTAGTCTCGGATAGAAAAAAGCACAGTTGCTACCCTACTACTAGCTCGAGATGGAAATAAAATGAAAGATGAAGAGGTCGAAGATACACTCACCATAGTGTTCGTCAAAAAAGAACTTACCTGAGAGCTCATACACTTACAAACATTAAGAGGAGTTCTTGGTGAAGGGATAGTCTCGTTCTGAGAAAGGATGTTAGGGTTTGTTGAAGCTCCGAACTAGACCTTGTGTGGGAATCGAAACCGAGAGGTCTGCGTGTAAGTCCCCTATGGAGTTGTCCCTCTATCCTATGGATTCGTCGGGTGAGTTAGGAAAAATAAAGGCATTAAAGTAAAAAAACTCATCTATGTCATTGTTACAAAGGCCGACGTCCCCCGACAATGACGCCAATTTGTTAGCATAAATTTCCACCCTCCAATTGAGTTGATAGACATGTTATAACAACGATGAAAACTTGGCTAATTCAAAGATAAATAACCCCAAATTGTCATGGCATAAACACCTCTCCATTTGGGCCAGTACTTGCTAGCCTCTGGGGGGAGTCCCTAGGCACCCTTAGTACCCTGTCGTTGTCTTTTAAGACTGATTTTTTGCATGTAAACCAAAAATCAATGAGTTGTTCGTCTTGGAAAGAGTGTCAAAACTGTCCAAAATGATAGGAAAATATGATTTCTTCACTTGGAGGGATCCTGTAGAGTTAACACAATGAATATGGAATAGAAATAGAACAGAAAGCTACTCAAAAGATCAATAAAATCACAATAAATAGTTAAGGAGAATGAAAAATCAAATTGCAAAATTCATAAAACATCGACAAGAAACATGATTAGAACACAAACACTCGATTTCTTTATTGATAGGCTTGCAAGAGGGTTGATTGCACCACAATTGGAAATTCAAAAACTAGTACAATGATCACTTTACTCAAAGAAGAGTCACTAGACTAAGAGAGAGAGAGAGAGAGAGAGAGAGAGAGAGAGAAGAACGAGAAAGAAACACTATGCTAGTTGTTGCTAAGAACCGATGAATAACCAATGAAGACCATCCAATATATAAGAGAAGAGTGTGAGTAAAATAGGAGTTAATTTGCATGAGGGAATAAGTGTGAGTGAGTAATGAACATGGGTGAGTTATGGGTGACAATGTATGGAGGATAATTTTAGTTTTCCAATGCATGTTAGATTGCTAAATTTGGCCAAGGGATGAGGGAGTTACAAGTTAAAGGGAAATTCGCGCTATTTTTTAGGGATTTCCTAAAATTTAGAAATTTTGTGTTTAAAAGCAATTTAGGGAGAATTTTTAGAAACTAATTACATGGAAAGTGAGAGGAATAGACTCAGAAAAATTAGTATTGAGAGGCTAAACTTTCTCCTTAAAAATGCCACCTCACTTGTGTGCCACCTCTTTAGTTTAATTAATTATCATTTAATGCATAATCCTTGGAAAATACACCCTTGGTCCATGATGTTGTGTAGATGCCACATCATCCTGATACTCTGCCACATGTCAAAATCTGAGCTTGCCACTTGCCACTGCTAGAGATGACAATGACTGATAAAAATAGAAATTTCCAAAAATAGCCATCCGGTCCTAACAATTTGAAACTTATCAAAACTTACCTAAACTCTCCACAAATGCTCGGAATGACTAGGAGACCACCATCGTGTGTCTACTGCTAAAAATAAACACTGCTAAAAGTAGAAATTCCTCGCATGTCCATGATATTATACTCATTGGATTTGATTTTTCGCAAGTAATATGAATCCGCAATCAGAATTGACATGTGAGCCATGGTGCTCAACTTGCTAAAAATATTAATTTGTGCCAAATCATCCGAGAAAAGATCCAAAAGACTTAGAATGTCTCAAGGATCAATAATATGTTCTCAGAATCTAAATCTAGGGCATGGAGCTCAAACTACTAAAAATAGAAAGTTCTTGCATGTCGCCCAGAAAAGTGTTATCGGGCCTAGAATCATGCAAGGACCATCCGTGTATGCTCATAACTGCTCCAAACTGTCAAGAGACCCACTCAAACCATGTCTCCTAAAAAGTAGGAACACTTGTTCTATGTAGACATCTCTCTCAAAATGCATGGGAAACCAAGTTAACTCTACCTTTGAACAAAATAACCATGTACCAGTCATATACATGTCTCCAATGGAAACCAACCTCTGCTAACCACAAGTACTAACACTAGCAGAATCTCATAATCCTAGCCAAAATAATGCATGTTGGATCTTAACCCTCAAGATTTTCAATAGTGGAAATCTAGGGGTTAACAGGATGGAAGGATTAGAACACTCTCTAACATTCTGCACATCCCAAGGTTGGCCAGAAATTTGATTTCTGCAAGCAAAATAAATGATGCAGGGGTAAAAATAGTGTTTGAGAAAGAAACCTACAGGATGGTTCAAGGGGAAATGGTGTTGTTGAAGGGAGTTTGAATTGGAACCCTATATAAGTAACTTGGAAGCACTATTAGTGACAAGTGCAAGAATTATGTTGTTCATGAGAATGGAGTTGAAGAATAAAAAACTCCTACAATCTCTAGAGAAAAGACTATGCTATGGCATCAAAGACTGGGACATATAGGAGAGAAGGGCCTTCGAGTACTACATAGTAAAGGTATGGTTGGAGGTATATTTAACTACTCTCTTGAATTTGATTTATGTGAACATTGCATATATGGGAAGCAGAATCGAGTAAGATTCCCCTCTGGTGCAATGAGGGCAGAGGGAATTTTACAGTTGGTGCACAATTATGTGTTTGGACCTGTCTTGGTTCCATCACTGGGAAAATGTATGTACTATGTCTCATTTATAGATGACTTCTCAAGGAATACATAGATTTATTCCTCGGGAAGAAATAAGAAGTTTTTGAAAAAATCAAAGAGTTTAAGGCTTTTGTGGAGAATAAGACAGAGAAGAGAATTAAGGTGTTGAGGATGGATAACGGTGGAGAATTATGCGGAAATGAATTCGAAGAATTTTGTAAGAAGTGCAGTATAGCAAGGTTGATCCAGATTTAGGAGCGAAACGAACTGATTAACAAACTGAATACAATAAACACAGAGATATGAAGAACAACACAGATATCCGGTGAACAATATCTTCTATTGAATAAATGAAATAGGCTGAAATTGTAAAACTGCAGAACTAAAACACTTGCTCGAATGGTGGTAGCTATCTATGAGAAGAGATGTGGCTACTACGTACATCTATCTGAGAAAAATGATTACAATGAGGCTCCAGAGGCCTTTTTAATATTACTCATGAATTCCAAAACCCTAGACATCCAAAAACCTAACCCTAGGAGGTGAAATGCCAAAAGTCGTGTGGGCCCCTATGGGTAAGTTGGTACCTCAACTTCCCGGGGTCGTAAATTTTGCATACGACCTCCGTTTTAGGCGCGTGATAGCCCGTTGGAAAGGTCTTTTAGAGAACTACACATTAGTCTGTCAAACTCTATCTTCGTCTACAATTTAACTGTGCCGAGTCAAAAAAACATTGTTTAGGGATCCAAAACGGCTCTGGAAGTACAGCAAGATGTGTTGACATGAAAACATACAAAGTAAGCCAGTTGGATTAGGTGAGAGGCCAAAAATATCCACTTGGAAGATGTGTAGGGCTTCAGACAACCCCAAAAGTGTAGAACCCACAATTACAAAGAAGTACAGAAGAACGTGTTGAACTAAAAACTGACAAGAGGAGCCAATTGAAATAGGTGGGTGGCCACCAATATCTACCTGGATCAATCCTCCCTCTTAGGAAGCAATGGTCTCCATTGCGTTGAGTTCCCGTATCAGGTGAGGAAACTTTTGCTGGATTTCACCTTGGGTGAGCCACTTTCCTTGGTGTAGGAGTTGCCCTACCTTTACAACCCGATAAAGTTGGATCCTTTGTTGGCGAATGCCCTTGACTTGTGTGTCCACTATCTAATCAGTGGATGCATGTTCCATGCAGTCAGGGTTGAGATTTGTTGGTGTCAATTGTTCTACGATCTGTGAGGTGTCCAATAATGGTGGAAAATATGGCAAGAGGAGGTACACATTGAACACTAGGTGCAATCCAAGGAATGGTGGAGTGTTGAGCTCAAAAGCATTGTTACCCAAAACCTTAGTGATGGTGTAAGGCCCATATTAAAGTGGGTGGAGCTTCTGATGGGGTCTTGTAAGACGCTCCTTCTACAAGTGTAACCAGGCCTTGTCTCCTACCTGAAACCAGTGTGGTACCCTGTGTTGATAATGGAGTTTCTTGTACTTAGTATTAGCTTTCTTCAAAATCTCTTGGACCTGTTGGTGGATGTGTTGAATCCACTCAATGAATCTAGTGGTTTTGTTCATCTCAGACTGAACATGGGAAGATTTTTTCTGTGTGGTTTCCAGAGATAGTGCAACATCAATGGGACCCAAGGGTTCAAGTCCCACCTAAAATGGACTATGGCTAGTAGAGTCATGGAGAGCCATGTTGTAACTATGTTCAACATCAGGGAGACTCTCATCCCATGTACGCAGATGCTTAGAGTTGTATATGCGCAGGATGTGCACAATCATCTGATTGATGACCTATGTTTGGTTATTTGTTTGGGGGTGGAAAGCGGTGGATTTAGTGAGCTTGGTGTCCAATAGTGACTAGAGACGCGACCAAAATGTGTTGAGGAACTTGTTGTCCCAGTAGGAGATGATGGTTTGTAGTATCCCAAAATGGACACACACTCGTTCGAAGAAGAGCTTGGAAGTATATGTCGTTGTGATGTTCTTTTGTAGTATGTGAGGATGATCATCTTCAAAAGTCGATCAACGACCACAAATACACAATCATTGCCTTGCTTGGTGGACAGAAGGCTTCTCGGGGGTAGGAAGAGGGGTGTATAAGCCTTGCTTCTTGATGGATGGCTTGACAATGGCACATGTAATGCAAGATATTATATACTTGTTGACATACTGTCAAAGTTTTGGCCAATAAAAATATTTTTGGAGAACAACCACAATTTTCTCCACACCAACATGTCCTGCCACCCGACTGTAGTGGGCTTCCCAAATCATCTTTGCATGCTCGCTTGCAGGAACATGAAGATGGCCCAGATGGAATAACAACCCATCCTGAATGTGAAAATTGGTGACAGTCACACATGTACCCAAGAGCTAATAGGTGGTGGCGAAGTCCAGATCTTGAGGATAAAGTTGGGGCCACTTAGATGCCTCATGTCCTTATGAATGGAGCACAGTGGTGAGTGCAGCTACGGGAGGTCGACTAAGGCAGTCAACAACACGATTTGTGCTCCTTGTATTATACTTGATTTTGAGATGGAACTGTTGCAGGTAGGTGGACCACTTCTGATGGCGATCATTCTGAAACTTCCCATGTGTCTATATGAACTATAAAGGCTTGTGATCATTGTGGATGATTGTCTCCTTTTTCCAGAATGTAATGTTTCCATTGATGACAGACTTATACAAGGGAATACATTTCCTTCTCATAAGTGGGGAATTTCTGAATAGTATATGAGAGTGTCTCACTATGGTATGCCACAAGATGACTGTGTTGAGTGAGAATTGTGCCTACAACATAGTCAGATGCATTAGTCTCAATCTCGAACGGTTGTTGCAGATCATGCAAGGAGAGTACTGGAGTTGAACACAAGCGATTCTTTAGATCATCAAATACTCATTGTTGTTCCTTACCCCACACGAACTTTGCCCTGCCACCACCCTTGGTCACGTGGTTGAGGGCCTATGCAACATGGGAGAATCCCAACATGAACCATTGGTAGAAATTGGTCAGTCCTAAGAAGCTCTGAAGCTTGGTTAGTGTGGTCGAGGCTGGCCAGTCATGGATGATTGGGATCTTAGCAGGATCAACATATACCCCATGCTCATCAATAATGTAGCCCAAGTATTGGACTATGTTCATGCCACAGGAACATTTTTCCAAGTTGGCATATAGCTTGTGTTGTCGTAGAGTGCTCAAAACCTGTTGAATATGCTGCATGTGCTTCTCCCAAGTTTTGTTGAAGATGAGGATGTCATCCAAATATACCACCACAAAAGAGTTGGTGAAGGGTCTCAATACATCATCCATCAACCTCATGAAAGTGGTTGGTGCATTTGTTAGGCCAAAGGGCATGACCAACCATTAGAAGATACCTTCTTTAGATTTGAAAGTTGTCTTCAAGACATCAGTTGGTTCGATGGAAATATTGTGGTAGCCAGACTTTAGGTCAATATTGTTGAAGAATGTTTCCCCGTTGAGTTGGTCTAGAAGGTCATCAATCTTGGGAATTGGGTATCGGTTTTTTACTATGATTTTGTTTAATGCTCTGTAATCAATGCAGAGTCGCCAGGTCCCGTCCTTCTTCTGCACCAGTAAAATTGGGCTTCCGCAAGGGGAGCAGTTGGGTTTGATGTGCCCCTTTTGAATAAGCTCTTGGATATGACGCTTGATTTCGTCATTTTCCATAAGCGAGCAATGATAGACTGGTCCATTAGGCATAGGTGCACCGGGGGTTAAATCAATTCGATGCTTGAATTCGAAATGCATCAGTACCCCGGTGGGTGAGGAGAAGATGTCTTTGTATTCTTCCACGATCCCATCCACTTGCTTTTGCTGCAAAGAGAGGCTCTGTGTAGAGGCCACGGATGTGGCGACGACCTTCTTCTTACTGTGAGCATGGATCACAAATAAGATGAAATTCTCAGTCTGTGAATTGACCTTATTGCATTGCTTAGCAGAGATTAACGAAATAGTGATAGGCGACTCTACCTATGGTATCTTGTACAATTGTCTACCAAAAGTAATAATAACATTGTGGGGTCTAAACTCATACACAACATGACACTTCCACAAACATGTTTGTCCTAAAAGAACATCACAAATTTCAAGGGGAGAAATATCACATAATACCTCATCTTTGAAGGGGTTGTTGTCGTAGGGCAGATGACACTGTTGGCTAACACATAGATATCTTCCTTGGCAAATCCAGTCGATGGTGTAGGGTTGCGGGTGCGGTGTCATCAGTAGGCCCAGCCGCTTGACTGTTGGAAGATTGGTTGTTGTCATTGATGTCAACCCTAGTCATGGGTTTTGGACTGCAAGATTGATGAAGGTATTTGGACATGAAGGAAAATGCACATGCAGATACAACACCCATGGATGGATAGTATACATCATGCTGTTTCCGGTGGTATGTGGCACATCAAGTGGATCCTCATGGTTGAGGAGAAATGAATTTTTGAAGATGACAAAGTGAATTGAAGAAGGAAGTACATGTAGGCCCTGAAGATAATTAAAGAAAAGAATTACAAAATAAGAAAGTGTCAGGTCGGCCCTAATGTTAAAAGGAAGTGACATAAATGGTATAAATAAACATAATTATAAATTCATTTGATACAAGTCGAATTTCAGAAGAAATAAGAAGAAAAGAAGGTTGGATTTCAGGGGAGGATGAAGTCTTTTGGTGATGTGTTCGAAGGTATGTTATTTTCAGGTCATCTTACCATTTTTGCTATAAATTTTTTATATAACGATTCAGATGGTGAAATCGCCATGGTATTGAGAAGACATATCAAGGTACCTCTGGTAAAAATTTCAGCTCTTGATTTGCTATAATTATGGAGATAAACTCTGTGGAAGATAGGGTTTGTGACCAGTCCTGAAGCTAGTCAATAAACATGTGTTCCGGGTAAAACAGTCATAACTTCTTCATAAAGAATCCAAATGAAGTGGGACAGATTTCATTGGAAATAGTACGGACCTTAGTTTCTTGTGTGCAAGTTTCAGAATCGGATGTTAATTATTGAGCGTGGGGCATTCTGTGCAAGTTCACTCTCCTGAATAGACCAGAATTGAATAAAGTCTACCATTCTTTCTATAACCTCTTTTTGGGGAGGATTCAAGGAGTGAAAATTGGAGGAG